>JAECUM010002809.1:0-77484 GCA_016617855.1 Megalonaias nervosa
TATATATATATATATATATATATATATATATATATATATATATATATATATATATATATATATTATATAATGTATTAAGCCCTTCAAAGCACTGGATAAAAATTGCTCGGTTAGATGCACAGTCTGATTAAAATCAAATCTCCGCTGACCTACCTGAATTTTCATCTGACAGCGACCGCTTAGGAATCACGCTCTTGTGACTTTTGAATTAACCAATGGAAATTCAGCTTTCAGAAACTTGAAAATGAATCAAATCTTTCGTCAAACATTGATTCTCTTCAGTCATACTGCTCAGTCTTCCAAAACGCGAAGGTCTAGGATTTCCTCTGATTGGCTGATAAAATTAGCGATTATGGTAGTAACATAGATCACCAGAACATGACCCCTAAGCTGTTTCTGTCAGATCGTTACGTGGGACAGTGGAGATCTGATTTTAATCAGATTGGTCAGATGCACAAATAATTTTCGGGAACTCTTTATTTATTTATTTTTCTGTTACCATGGGGGAAAAAGTGATAGGGTCGGCAATGAGAAACATGGACGGTCGGCCGACCGGCAATCTGAATAAAATCGTGTCTCCACTGTCTTACGTGAACAGTAGAAATCTGATTTTAATCAGATTGGCCAACCGGAGACATTGGGGTGAGGGGCTTTAGGTTTTCTAGAACCACGTGACAGACTCTAAGGCATTATCACACCGTTTGTTCCAAAGAGACATAAGCCAACGGTGTAGCGGGTTTCACTGGTTTCATCATATATTCGAACTCCAAACCCAACCCCCGAAAAAAAAAAAAAAAACACGATTACGTCGATATCTTCAATTTAACCAATGATAATGTGGGTCTTTTACACTAATTTAATCCGGGAATTCGCATTGGCGCCGCTTTTATGTATACTCAAATGTTTCTTTCCAATATCGTATCTCTAATACACTTAAAAGCCGTGATCGTACTTGCCTTCTCCCAAAACATTCGTTTGGAAATGCGCTTAGAGTAACTTATGTGTCTACATACTTTTACTCTTTCCTCGTGAGATGCACATAGTTAGGCGTCCAAAGCAATTTACGAAATTTATATCTAATTCTTATCACTAATTGAACTGGTCTTATAACATGGTTCATACGGTACTCTTAGACGCATTACGTGTATTATTTCATTTGTGCACACAAATTATGTTAAGGCATTTGAAACCGGAAACTGGTTCTCGAATAGTCTAGCACAAATGATTCATGAGGCATGCGTCTAACGAGAGAGAGAGAGAGTAAAATGAAAAATAAGGTACATAAAATGACGTCAATGTAATCATCATTTTAGTATAGATTTAGAATTAATTTACCTATTTTATGTCAAACATAGTCATACTGTTTATTTATTTTTATATCAAATGTTATCAGTCCTGTTTACTTGTTTATATCAAATGTTATAAATAGTTTACTTCTTGTTATACCAAAATGTCATCCATCCTGTTTATTTGTTTTTAAATTAGATACCGTGCTAATCGATAAGCTAGTAAATGTGATTGAAAATGTAACCCCATTCCCAATAAATAACATAAGAACACAAAAAAAACTAATGTCGAATTTTCATGAATGTTAATCTATTTCTTTTCTTGCGAAAGTAAAGTATTAAATGTATGTATGTAGTTAGGTAGGTAGGTATGTATGTTACAATTTCAGACAACCAGTATTAACTAAAGAAAAACGTAAGTTCATAAACATGCGAATTGTACTGTTATATAATGAATGGTGGTCCACGTTGTTTTCTTATGCGGTGGTTCTTCTCTATTGAGAATTATATTGGGGTCCATTCTGATCGCTCTTGACAACGTGGGGATTCATGAATAAAATAAATTGTCACATTGTATGTTATGCGGAGTTAATCTCTTTACAATGTTTCCTTGGGGCACTATGTTACATTGGGGGATTCATAACAGCTAGGTTCGTCATACGGAGTGGTAATTTTAAAATTTGTTGCAGGTTCGATTCCATGCAAGTAAGGTTAACTAAAGATCTAACGAAAAGAAAAGGGCAGATGAAAGACCTGACTACATTGCGCTGTCAAGAATACAGAACATTTGTCTCGGCGTGTAAACATATTCTTGGACACATCTAGCGCTTAACATTTAAATCTACCACGAAAGCGTGTAATGACGAAAATGATGATCAAACAGATTTCCTTTACGATCATATGATCGTTTGACCTTTGGACTGAGGTCACCCACAAGAGATAACCTAAAAGTAAGATCAGCGCAGGAAACGGCTCGCCCATTTTTGATTTCTTACTTTCTTGTTGATTTTTATGCAACTTTTATTTTAATCCAGTCATGTGCATTTACTACATACCACCTAAACATTTTGTCACAGAATATGACTTTCGCAGATATTTGTTTGCCTTTCCATATTCTGCACTAAATATTTAGATTCCCAATTTGTGTGAAACGCATGTTTCGAATTTTGACACTTCCAATTTTCTTCTCAGCATGCGGATATAAATGCAGTGTATTTCTTCCCTAGTTATGGGCATTTTACCTCTAACGCCCTTCTCCTCCTTAAATATGACAAAACGGTGGAAACTCAACACAATGGCAGAAGAATAACCCGTCCATCACTTCCTTTCCGGTTTTCATCGAATCAAGTCACGCGCTAGACCAGCACGTGTTATGATAGTCCCAGCACGCTTTACTACATTCAAATACTGAACTTCATACCACGAAATTCACAGAAGCTGATCCCCAGGAATCGTTAACCAATTAACGTTCTATTAAGTATTGCCTTCAATTTGCAGGAAATCAATACAGATTTATTACTTGATACGCATCAGTTATTGTATGGCTTTCATTCTGCCCGACTTCATTTCCCTTGAAAAAGTTGATCTGTGACACACCGAGTTGATTCAGCATCACAATTTACACCCGTTTTGACAAAGGAGGGACCGGAATTCACATGTTTTAGAAATGCAATTAGGCATGCTTCATGCACCTTGCAAACGGATATATTACAGAATTTGCAGGGTTTTATAGTTATTTCTCGACGCACGTTATGTAAACTATTTGCACATACAGCAGAGGATCCTGGTTAGCACGCAGATTTTACTTCCTGACATCGTCAGTGCGATAGAAAATGGCATTCAAATTTCAAATGCAATACATAGAAGTTCTTAGAGTAAATATCTCAGTGATTGCGTGATATGATATTATTGAACGAGTTTAATTTCCACATGAAATAAGAATTTGGAGGGTGATTCTCTTAGTCACAAGACGAAATGTGCATTTTTGGGGGGTACTAAATAATTTTGTTTTTATTGTTGTTGGCTTTAACGGAACTTTCAAAACATTATTAGTTTTATCATGCCGAGGAAATGGGAGTTTAGTGCCTTTCATAAGGACACACTGAGGTAGCTGACCCGGACTGACCTGGGTGGGTATCAAACCCGCTACTCGTAGATTACAAGTCCGATACTACAATGATCATGTAAATATAGGTAATAAATTGCACGACTTCTGTCACCAAAACAAGGACTGAGTTATGAAACTTGGCTGAACAATACAACGCATCTTATCAAGGAATATATATTCAAACCTGGCTGAACAGTACAACGCATCTTATCAAGAAATATATAATCAAAAATTGGAGGAACAGGAAAACTTAGCCGATCAGTACAACGCCTCTTTTCAAGGAATGTAAGAGAAAATATTACTTAAGTTTAATTTCTGGTTCAAAGAACATACACAGGACATAAAGCTCACCTGTAAACATTTCAAAGACATGAAGACGTCGAATTCGTTTTCTCTATCCTACATGAAGTTACTGTAAATAATGAAATTATACATGATAAATACAAATTGCCAAAAATTCATTTCTATTAGCAACGGCTTGAATGAAAAGTTATGTCCACCACAGATGATTTTTTTCAGCCTTGTCTGATTTTGTAGCAGAATGAGTACTTTCTGATAATGAATTTGTTGTACCCAGACTTTTGAGCATGAAATTTATAGCATTCTTTTCAGTCTTGACACAAAAAAGCTACCGGGCCAGATGACATTAGAGCCAAAACACTAAAGTTTTCTGTACATCTTTTAGCACAGTCTCTCGCCGATCTCTTCAAAAATGTTAGAAACTGGTATATTTTCTGATGCTTTACAACAAGCCAAAATTTCTCATAAAGGCGAACCCATGAATGACCCATCTAATTATGGACCTATTTCCAGTCAATTAAATAATATGTGGGAAATACATTTCTACCCAAGTATTTCCCCATCCCAATAAATATAGCCTTGTACATCCATCGCAGTCGTGACTGAGATAAAATAACGCTTGTAAAACTGTCCTGACGATACTAATGGACGAATTTATATCTGCTATAAGCGCAGGTAAAATTACCGGGGTTGTCTTTACAGTTTTAAAAAAAGGCCTTTGATATTGCTATCACGATATTCTTTTTAATAAATTATCAGTGCATATATTTTCAACTATTACACGCTCTTTACTTAAGTTCTACTTTGCGAACAGAACTCAAAGTGTCAATACTGGAAATGACACAACAGCATTAGAACTAGTAAAATATGGCGTCCAGCAAGGCTCTGTGTTAGGACCTGTCCTTTGTCTAATCCTTGTAAACGAGCTTCCTCGATGTTTTGAATAATATACTTGTTGATGACAATCCACCATTTGAGCAGCTCTACATCCATTGTTGATTATCATGTTCAGACCGATGTTCAACCTGTTCAAACTTGGTGTATGAAAAATAAAATGTACATAAGTCTATAAAGAAACCTTACTTGTATGACTATTGGCACCACTCAGAAACTGGTGAGAATTCTTGAACTCAAGTTTATGCAAGGTGACTTTGAACTCGCCTCTCTATACTCTCATAATTGTTATGTGTCTTGATAGATAACAGTTTTCTTTGGAACACCAGTGTTGTCATTGACCGAGTTAACGGACTGCATTTATGAAAATCATTTTCAATTATCTTTATGAAAATATTCGTAAACTATATTGCAATAGCTACATTTTACAAATCATAGATTATGGGTGTTATACTATTTGGGGCAACTGCAATACAAATCTTAGATTATGGGTACACCACTTGGGGTAACTGCAATGCCGCTCAAACTGATAAAAATTACTAAACCGCATAAACGAGCTGCCTGAATAATTCTAATTGATATTTTTACACCATCATCTAAAATGTTTTCAGTATTAAATTGGTTACCATTCTGTGAACGCGATGCATTGCTAAAAAGGCTGTATGATGTACAAAAGGGTCAATGGCCTTGTACCTGATCATCTCACCAACCGCTAATGTTTGGGCGTGATCTTCGTTCTTTTTCCCCAAAGTATAATTTTATTCCACGATCTCGCTCTTCCTATTTCGATAACTCTCTCGCTGTATTGGGTCCAAAATCATAGAATACCATTTCTATTGACATTAGAAGTCGAACTTCCTGCTTTAAATTCAAGTCCTTGTATAATGGCTACCTTATGACTCACCACTAATGGTAGCCAAATTTATATGAAATTAGTGATTTAATCCCGTTATTTTAATTGTCATTTATGTCATCATTATAAGTAGAATTACTAGCTTTAACTAATGTATATACTTATGTAGTTATATACATTTTTATGAGGGCCATATGGGACATTAAATGATTAGCTATAATGTTAATATGTTTTGGTCTTAAAATAAGACATCATCATCATCATCATCATCATCATCAAATGAGATACCGCTGCTGACCAGTTATTAAACAAACAATCAAGACTCGCTTGATGGCATGATTTGAGTTAGGTTCGGCAACAAGGGTGTATCATATGTTGTCTGGGTAACTCGGTCCTCTTCGGCTTTCTTTGCTACACAATGGAACCAAATATAGGCGGGGGGGTGGGGGGATACGTGTACTTCGGTCCCTGGGTTTTCGAGTGGTCTAAGAAACTTGCCTTTACAAAACATGTCTTTTCAAAGTAAACTTGTCTTTACAAATCACTCACAACTAACCTCTGTCAGAATCGTTTCGAGTCTCGAGTCTACCAACGCAGGCATGTGAGAAAGTGTGTGTAGCTTCCCTTTGATTGGTGGTTATATCAGGGGTCTTTTAGGGTTCTTCCTCCATAAAATCAACTGGCCGCCATGTATAGCCTATCATGTGCTGAATGATGGCGTTAAACCCCGCAAAACACAAACATAACACATATGTAATGTGCATACAATAAAACTCCACTTTAAAAAGGAATAATAAACAGATTTATGTAAAGAGAAAAAAGAACTTTAGGTTAAACACAAATTTAAATACAAAACATAACATCTGGAAAGTTTAGCTCATGAATGTGCATGTCACATCTTGTGTAATACGATAATAACATTTGAATATGGGTGTCTATGTAAACTGAAGATGGTTGAACATACACTGGTTACCTAAACATGGACAAGTAACTGGTTACCGTAAACATGGACATACATCATCTTCGCTAGCCAAGGCTCCGATATATTAACCATATCTACACCTTGGCGGATTGAGCAGATATTTTAGTGCTTTGTCCTGGCGACATCTATTGGATTTAATGAGTTGCCTCCCTGAGCATGTAATGCTACCTAACCAATAGCATGTAACAGCGGTGCATTATATATCGGCCGAAAATGGTAGGGGCAAAGGATACTTCGTAAGTTTAACATCGAACGTATGACTACGTACCAGACAGAAGCCATTACAGATGTATTTGCTTATCTATGAGCCCATTCAAGTTATGTGCTCCCCTTGTCTCCATCAAATTTGAACAACTTAATTTTGATTTGATGCGGTGGCTTGCCGCCGCATCCAATGAAATTCACAGACCCGAAGCACAAAACTGTCTGCTCGATCCGCTAAGGTGTAGATAAGGTTAACATATTGAATCCTTGGATAGTGAAGATGTCTAAACATGGACAAGTAATAATTGCATGATATGTATATTGGGATACCATATATATTGTGGGGTGGGGATGACGAAAAAGACATTGGTAGAGAAGTATCAATACCCTTTGAATCACCCACGCTACGATGTACTTGGTATCCGACTAGAGAATACTGTCTAATTTATTGCTGACCGACGCCTTCTTTCTGGTGTGTATATAATTAGAATTCGTTTCTCACCTTGCCATACTCCCTAGAGCGCATTTTTTGTCCCGCAGTATATGTTTTTCCCGGTGGGAAATTGTTGCATCGTCCAAATGATTACCTGAAAGGAGCAAATCAACGTCAATTACTCACGTGATTATAATCGTTGGTCACCGAACTCGTAGACATTTTACATATTGTACAATGGCCAGCGCATCAGCTCAGACGTTTACTCAGAAGAAGACGATCTCATTTTGTTTCAAGGTTAAGTTCTGTTGGTGAAATCCAGTCCTGACCGGCTGAATCTTAAGTCCAACTTCAAACTTATAAATCCAATTTATCTGTGTTTAAATTTAATTTAAATTTATGCTGGTGAAGTTGATGTCTGATATGGTGGGTAGCTTGCGAAATTGTGCACATTCAGTTGCTTCCATGTCTGACGTGGGTCAACCTTTTTTGTTAAAGTATAAGTGGAATTAATAGGGCATAAAATTCATATCCATGCTATTGCTTTGTTTATGAACACAAATTTGGCATTCCTATGTCAGCAACCAGACGTCTGTATGTGTCCCAAGAGAATAAGTTTTCTGACAAAGAACTTATTGTAATCTGTGGAAATTGCAAAACCACACAAACTCGTAACTGGATATTAAGGGAGAGATACGTGAATTGCATCCTAAAATATCGAAAAAAACAAACAAACGTGGTTTATTGATTCCATCGAACTAAATTGATGCAAATGGATACAAAATGTGCCGACGGCAATGATTGTTTGCTGGAGTATCACGCCCCGATCAACATATTTTCAGCTCAAAAACAAACAAATACACAAAACAACAACAAAAAACTGCCTTGTTAGCGAAAAGCAGTTGAAACGGTTCAGTCTTTCCGATCCTGAGGATATATACTTATATAACTGTAGTGAGGCGGTGTACCTGATCAACACAAATTCTGTATTTGTGATTAGAAATCACGTCATCAGGGAACCATTAGCGTGGAAAAAACCCAGGGTGACTTGGATATTTATCCTTAGAACTAGACAAATTTTATTATCCCACTGCATACAAAATTCTTTTTGAATACCTCTGGATAGCCTAGGTTACGAAGAGTCCGTATAAATCCCGTGCGCCTAAGGCTTCGGAGATAACACAGCAAAAGAAACTTAAACAACAGGAGGAAAGTAAACTTACACAATACCCAAAAAAATCAAATAATCGTGCTTCAGTTCCTTGAAGGAATACATCAGATAACTTTTGACGAGGTACGTTTAGCAGAGACGCTGAGTTTTTTCTATGCTTAATGTGAACATGGTTATATATAGGCGTATTTTCTCAAAATAAATATGGCATGACTCGGCCGGAATTCGAACCCGCAACCTCCCGTATCCGAGGTGGATGCTCTATCCACTTAGGCCACCGGAACGGTGCATACAGTCAGTAAACTATACTAGATGGCTACTGAAAATAAAACAATTAGTGCGGCGGAGTTCACGACCATGATGGTTTCAATAGAAAACCACCGACCACACGCACAAATATGGAACCGGGTGCTAGCGACCCAAAGCAGGCAACTGATTTACATTCAATAGAAGTCGAGTAAATATTAGCTTGTATATATCATCCTGCCAGCTTACAGGAGTGTATTGATCTGACTGAGGCTCCTCGTGGAGACTTCACAAGGGAGCGCACGGAGGTTACAATGACAGACTCACGCGTGTGCAGAAATCCTTCGTTGGGGAACAGCCATGGGGTGTATAGAACGGGTTTACTGATTGAGAATCGTAAGTAGCCAGCCAGTCTCCCGCACCCATTATAACTCTACTGTAGCCCTTTTTTTCGGGGCGTGGATGTGGTGGACGAAATGTGCCTTTCAAATCAGAAACTTCAAGGTACTAGTCCTAGTCCATTGTCATTCTCCAGGATTGCACTTTTACAGTAGATAATAAGAATAAGTTTGTTTGCATCATTTTCAAGAGTTCAAGCAAATACTTTAGTAGAAAATTGATCCAGCTGAGATTAGATGAAGACTTTTGACGGTAATATCTATCGTTTTGTCTTGTTCTTGATGACATACACGTGAAAACAGGACCGACACTCAAATGGAGGAAGTTGATCTTAACCTAGATGCGACAGAATTATAAGAAAAATATTCTCACTGCATACAATTACTTCATATGAGACAGAATTATAAGAAAAATATTCTCACTGCATACAATTACTTAATATGAAAAGATGTTTAAATATCTAGACCAACACACTTATACTTCCAAAAAGAAAGAATTATTAAAGTGCTCAATCAACTAATCTTAAATATTTGTACATTTGCATTTTTTAATTATTAATCATCATTAATCCTTATTATTTAATTTTTGAAGATTTAAAACATTAAGATAAATCAATGCAAGGGTTCAGATATACAAACTACTATTGGACACTTTGTATCAAGGAATCTATCGAAAAATTATTGATGTCGAATATTTAGAAATTCAGGTGTACAAATATTTAAGATGAGAAGAGAGGAAGTTGACATTCCATTGTTTTAGATAGGGTATTTAACGCTGAATGTGCAAGTTTAAACAAAACAAAAGAAAAATAGAAAATTAGCCAAACAGAAATAACTAAAGACTGATATTTTCGTAATCTGTGCAAAATTCCCTTCACAAAACTTGTCAAACATTTTTGCCGCAGGCGATACATTAAACACCCCGATAGTTATAGTACTAGATTAGGCTGTAAATGAATATTCCACTGAATGGTCAAACCGGACGGTCAGTCTGGTCGACGTGAAACTTCCTCTTGTATATGATTATGGGGCAAATGATATCAACAATAATAAAAAGTACACCAGTCAGTATATTTGACACGTGTTCTGCTAAAGCAAACACAAATTCAAGAACAATCAAGTCTAATCAGTTATTTTTGCGTAAAATATAAAAGACGGATTATGTCTCTTTACGATACACATGTATACACCGCCAGCGACCGATAAAGCAACTAGTGAGTGCACGAATAGACTGCAACACAAAAATCTTCCTCTTGACGGAGATTTTTCTGTTTACAGTTTGTCTATAACCTTAATTTCCCTGTTGTTAAATACCAGATATTTACCCGTGTTATTAAACAGCATAACTACCATCCGATCTTGGTAATACTATAGTGCGTCCACAGAATTCATGCACAATGTTTGTATGTTTTTGTTTGGGTTTTTTAGATCGGGTCCATTGTGTCCCAGAAGGTGTAGCAGTGTCGGGACTTGGCTCACGACCATCTCACTAGAACACTTAGACGCAAGAACATTCGGAGATCACGCTATAGTCAGTCTTCTCTGGCGTCAGAATGGGCGCAACACATCAGAAAAGACATCTTGAGTATGATGTCACGAGGGAAAATACAACTGTAAACAAGAAAAGTAGGGAATTATATTAAATGTTCCCCCAAATCGCCGATTAAATCTGTTAAAGTAAACGAAACATGTATATAATTGTTCGTGGTCATGAAAGTAACTGAATGATATTAAAATAACCTTAATTACATAATTCGTTTACTTGCAAAAAAATGCTGAGGTTTCTTTGAAATTGCAGTCCAGTTCCAGTATTGATTGTTTACAAGAGAATCCTATTGCATCGTCGTATTCAAGATATCTTACCCGCTGTGTAGTTGTCAAATATTTGTAGACAGTGTTTCTTATTTATGTCTTAGATCAGATCTATGTCGGAAAATAAGTTTGGCAGGTTATTAATGCATAAGAAAAACTACCATGTACCAGAAAATATTGATATCAATTAATTGATTAATTTTCCGGCATTTTTATATAGCTGGTTTCAGACGTCATTGAAAATAGTGCCTGTCGCTGCTTCTAATAATATATTAATTAATGAAAATATTTTCACTAATGGAGAAAAAGAGTTCCTTTCACGCGAGCTTTCATACCGTTTTTATCCCCGTTAATACGGACACTGTACTTCTAACTCACCACAAAGAGTCCAAGCCCTCAATAAAATCTTCCGCAATGTTGTCAGATGGTCTTTCCTTGCACAGGTGCGAAGGCGTCAATCTCTCAAATGATTTCCGTTCTATAACTATTTCAGTAATTTTTGTGTTGAACATTTTGTATAGTTTTATAAAACGTTTTCCATTGTCCGAAGATAATTTATATTTATTACTCAAAAGAAAAGGGAAAAAAATATGAAAGTAAATTACGACACAGAGGACTGTAGCACTTAGGGTTGCCATACGTCCTCTTTCCCCTGATACGTCTTTCTTTTCGTTTCTTAAATCTATAAAGATAAATCATACAGATACACACAGAGTGACCTCTTTTTTAAAAGTTCAGACATGGTAACCTAGCAGCACGTAATTATGCAACAGAGATCACCCAACAGAATTATGCCATCTTCCAGACACTCTTCTCAGGTGCCAAAATTTGCATTGTGAAAGTCTTGAACTTTTTCGAGTGTTAATGGAAAGCACAGTGTGTATGTAAAATTACCGTACATTTATTTAATCGTGTGTTAAAGACGAGAATGCTCTCTTCGTCCATGTTTACGGCCGTTTAATTTAATATATTTTTAGATACATCACGAGTTGCCATTCGTGATGCGATTTCGAAAAAAAAACGACTTGTTTCAAAACAAAGGCAAATTGATATGGTACAGATAAACACGTTAATGTCGCACGAGATTTCCACACCTTGATGCTGCTTCTAACAATGTTACCATTCTATACTTATTTTAAGCAGCTCAGTCCGCCCAGACAATATGGCCCTCTTTAGAAATCTTTGGAAAGCTAGTTAAGGGTCAGAGGGAACTCTAACTAAATGGCTCAATGTTAAGAGTAGTACACTGCAAGCATAATGCAGGTTGTAAGCAAATAATGTCCCATTATAACAACAGATGGCGCCATGAAATTTAAGACAAACAAATGACCCAAGGTCATGTATATTGTAGAGTATGATATCGCATCCGATGTATACGAACCCTACAAGCACCCCCATCCCGGACGCTAAGCCAATGGAACTCGTCGGCAACGAATTTCATAAATAATTATAATATTCACTTTCAGATACGACAATAACAATGTTGATGTTCTTCCTCGACAGGTGAATAAGATTTATCCCCTTCACTATTCCCCTTAGTAGTTAGAGCACATCGTTATATCAGGTTCTCTTATTCTTTTGTTTAACGTCAATCTTTAAAAGTGGCGATCAAATTTCAAATAAGTTATACAGTGACCTATATTGTTCATATGGTCAGCATAACAACAGTACTGATTACGCTGATATCTTCACAGGTGAGTATCACATAATAGACCTTTCCTTACATAAAAAAGCAATTGGAAAAACATTTATGATAATGATGTTTAATTTAGTTTGTGATAATAAATGAACACCTATCGTCCTTCGTATATTTGTAATTCTTTGTTTTCAGTTACGTAAACTACTACTTCTGCTGCTAGTACATACCAGTGCTTGATCAGTAATAAGACAAACCTTATTTCTTTAAATTTAAGTTTGTATATATATATATATATATATATATATATATATATATATATATATATATATATATACTGTATGTATGTATGTATGTATGTATGAATATATATATATATATATATATATATATGTATTCATACATACATACATACAGTAAATATAGTTTGAGATTCCAGAGTGTTTAATAAGGCTGGGGGTGGGGGTGGTTCGCCTCAGGCGAGACACAGCAAGGCAGTAGTGCAGTTGGGTCCAATAGGGGATATGTGTCTGTCTTCCATGCTTGGAATCTGTAATAAACCTGGGACAGTAATCTTTTTCATTGCTGTCTGTAACAGCACCATTTACTGTCACAGTGGGTAATTACTTGACTATTTATGACAGTAGATTACATTATTCCAACATGCATTATGCATTCACTTCACGTTCAACTTTCACTGCGTTACATTGCAACTTAAGGGTGTTATTTTGTGCAGTTATTTTAATTAATATGTCATCAAATGAATTATCCGAAGGACATGTACACATAGTAGAATGTAACATGTTGACTCTGTAATATTAAAATAGGTACATACAATCACTCATATGTAAAATGAAGATCTGAAATTGCAATATTCCATTTAAAACTTCAAATTTAGACACAAATATTGGCAGATGTAATAATTTCACTATCATGATCTACATACATTCAAAATGCAGACAGAATAATTCAAATGATTAGGCATTGTATATTAATAGAAAATATATGCATATAATGATGGCGCTGATTCTCCGCCATACAGTTAAGCGTGTGCCTTAGTGCATCGAATCAGAACCTGTTTTGCTCATCATCCGGTGCTAACTAGGCACAACCTTTCGCTCGATAAGACATCAACTCCAAAACGTGTTCTTGTACTGTGTCCCGCATGACAACCCCTAATTTCACAGTATTAGGGCCCTCCCAGTGAGTCTCTTTCGATGTGAGAAAGAGGAAACAGCTCCATGTGCAAATGACACCCCAAAGAACCTCCGCATGTCTTTGTATAGGTTGAACACATATCCATTTGATCGCGCGTGATATGATGTCAACTATTCAAATTTTCATCGCTTCCACATGTCTATATTTTCCATCTAATTAGCCAATTATGCATAATATTTCAGTTTGTTAAACCTATAATTAAGGTTGGTCCGTGCATTTCATGCCTGATTAGACCTATATGATCCATGGTTCGAATCCCGATACAGTAACGTTTCCCGGTACAGTAACGTTTAAGGTTAGGGACCATAGTAGGCGCTTTTTACAGAATATCATGAATCCGTCCGATTCAGCGACTACATTAGTCTGCAAGAGTACTGTAAAAACTTCCTGTACACGTTACTCAAGGTAACTGAAGCTCTTGTCCTTTGTAGACAGATATCGGTTACGAAAAGGGTAAATTTTTATTTTGAAATATGTATGTATGTATGTATGTATGTATGTATGTATGTATGTATGTATGTATGTAGCGTTTAAAGGCACCTCAGCACAATAGTGGCTATATGGTACCAACTAAAATTAAATTTGACAAAAATTAAAAGTGAAGAATTATACAAAATGTAGGAGGATAAACCCTTCCAATTAAACATGGAAGACATAATATAAAAGGTAATGATATTAGCATTCTGTAAAATGCATATAAAATAAAAAATAAAGGAAGAATCCTTAAAACAGTAAAAATTTGTTACATAAACCGCATTCCCTCAAAAAGTCCAAGATGTTCTCGAGTGGGTACATGATCGTACAATTTCTTTATCGAGTTCACATCAAATTGCTTCTGTCTGACAGGGTGAAGTGTACAAGTCTGTGTTCCATTGTCAATGGCACTGGCATGATATGCACTCTGGTCAATGTTCATCCTTCAGGAGCGGTACACGAGTCAGGTATTGGAGTCCGATACGCGATCGGCACGATACCACCTCATCTCCGCGATTTGTTCTACACGAGGGACGCCACTCATCAGTGGTGGGTTAATGTTGTGAAATTTGTTTGTGGAGTTTTCATTCCACTTAGTTTTTGCCAAGGATGAACAACATGCTGACTGATGTAATATTTCAAGTCAGTGTATGCAATCTTCCATTTGGAAACGGGTAACTGCACACCAGTCTGGCTGAGTTATTTGCCCTTTCATTGCTACCAATGCGATTAGGCAGTTGACAGTATAGAATATTTTTGTCCCAGACTATATGAGCGATGTTTCTGTAATATCTGGGATATTAACAGATTGTCAGATTTAAAGTTTTGCTGTCATTAAAGAGGATAAAAAGTGTGTTTTGAAAGGTTTCAATGTAGTTTAAAGTTTCGAGTGTGGCTCTGTCTTCTGCGGTAAAAGTTGAGGTTTTATTCGATAACTAGCTCGAGAGATGGCACTGCGAGGTGTTTCAGCAGACGACCCAACAGTATTGCCATCTTTCTAACCGTCTATAAACAGGGACATATGGCTTGAATAGGAAGTTTTGATTTTACCGAGTTTACATTGAAAAAAGCGAGGATTTTCTTGTGCCTTTCTTAACTGGCAAAAATCAAAACATAATTTTAAAGGTGATGACAGTCAGGGTAGTGATGTTGGAACAAATAATCTTATAATATTTCCAACAGTCATTTTTGCCGTTTCTAAGTCTGTACGAATTCGGATGCCAAAAGCTGGAGTTTATTTTATGGGCGTACAGGGCTTCGTATTTGGGCCTAAAAGCTACATCATATATGGGATTCGATTAATTAGACGATCGTTTGGTAGTATACTGAAACGCCAGTTTCATTCTTCTGAGATTAGGTGATGGTTCCTTTGCCTCATCATAGAATCTTCCTGAAGAGAAAGTTGTAGATGTACTCAAAGTCCGCACTCAGACAAAGCCCAAGTCCCTGCCTGAATATTGGATCAAGTAGGTACTTTTTACAGGCTGATTCGTACAGCATTAAGCTGCCGTAAAGTTTAAATCTTACTGATGACCCGTATAACCGGACAAGACCATCCGATCTCCTCCCCAATCTCTGTTTGCCACGACTCGTATTAAATCCTGGGCTTTTTTATATGTGTCTCTGATGTATCTAATATGTGGAAGGAAAGTTAGTTTAAGGTCGAAAATAGTCCGACAAATTTGTTCTCTTCCACAGCAGGAGCAAGACAACTGTCTAGATACAGTTTGGGGCCATCATGAATTCGATATATTTGGCAAAAGTGCATTGAAATTGTTTTAGATTTGAAAATTTTAACCCGCTTTCTTCTTTCCATTTCTGAACTCTGTTTAAGCTTAATTGTTGTCCACATCACATTCATAAATATACATGCTCCTTGATCTTCAGCAGGTCAAAAGGTGGTCGATATATAATGATCATCCAGTTCCTGGATTTAGGCATTTCACAATGCTGTTTAATCTTGGATTGGGTAACTGATAATATGCTGCTCAGAGGAACAGCCATCTCCTTAGGAAAGGTTTCGAAAAGAGTGCTGCCTACATGAACTCTGTAATTTCTATGATTCAAACAGTTTATGAAAGGTTCGGTAGTCGACCCTTAGACCTACGTTGATATGGTCTTATACCGCACTTTCACGTGGTGTCATAAGCTTTCTTCGAGTCGGAAAAGGTAGCAGCTATATATTCTTTCTATAATACTAGCAAATGCATCAAGTCTGACAAGATGGTCTAATGGGCTTCTCTGGGGTCTGGTTCCACATTGAAAGTACTAACAACAATTTGTTGGATTCGAGATATCAGAGGAGTCTGTTATTTATCCCCCGTTCCATGCTTTTGCAAGTACAGCCCATTAATGACATGGGACGATAGATTGAAAGGCAGTTATGGTCCTTCCAAGCTTAGGTACTGGTGTCACTGTTGCATCTCGCCAAGACTGCGGGATGTCGCCAGTTTCCCAAACTTTTTGAAAATGTTTAGCGGAGTATTGAGAGCTGTGACGGGTAAGCATTACAGACGTTGATGGTGGACATCATCTGGTCCTGCTGAAGTGTCATGGGTTCGATCAAGTGAGTCTTCTAATACTCTTAGAGTGAATCATTTATTGTAATCTTCAGAGTGAGCAGATTTTAAATCTGGAGAATCATTTCTTTCAAGTTTAGACACGGTGGAACGTTTCAGGATAATTTCTTTGTGAAGAGGTTTTCGAGAATGTTTCGGGCAATGCATGTGTGATTTCTGCTAATATCGAGACCATTTCATGATATTTTTATGCGTTGGATACAGCTGCATGTTTTTCCCAATGATTTTCGTATCATATTGCATACTGATTTAATACAAGAGCGAGAGTACAACCGAGGAAATATGATCTCCCAATCGGAACATCCTAGGCCTTTTCAATCAGGTCGAGAAAGAAACCTCGGATGTAACACGTCGCCATTGAGAATTATTTTTTAACTACTTTCGTTCATATGGAAAATATTGCAGCGGAAGGAGTAAAGTCACGATCGGAACATTCTCGGCATTTGCTTCGTAACATACGTGGTGCACACCGCCAGAGGCGAATCACCAACCACATCAAGCTGATGTGTCTTTCTAGAACTACTTCCGAGGTTTTTTCACGTCCAGACGGAAATGACCGAGCGATCTTCCGATCAATGATCTCCATGTTTTTCTCTTTCTGTCTCTAACGGTACGACGAGCTTTTGCATGTAATATACAGTATTCATTTTCATTCTGATTTTCAGTTATTGGACTGGCATTTAAATCGTTAAGGACATTTTGGCCTTCTTTGCATATATCATCAATCTATGGTTTATTGACACCTTTAGGAATCGCTGAAGGTTTTGCTGTTGTGTCCCCAAGAACATAATGGAGTATCTAGTTCAAGTTCCGTCTCTGTCCTGACCCTCGATGTTGGGAGTATTACTTCCTGAGTATATTGCGAAATGGTCACTACCGACTAGGTTGTTACCAGCGTGCCAAGAAAAGTCAAGTTAAAGAGATGGATTGCAGATGGTCAGATCTAAGGATGCGTAGGATCCTGTGGCAAGATGCATGTAGGTACACAACCTATTGTTGAAAAAGCAAAGATCGTGTTTTGAAACAAAGTCTTCTTTTTTCTTCCCTCTCTTATTAATATCTTTAAAGCCTCGAAATCAGCAAGTAAAACAAAAGGTGTTGGTACGTTTTCAGTCAGATGGTCAGGATCATGGTGTGTTTAGAGGGCTTGGAGGGAAATATGTTGAGTAAATTTTAGAAGAATTGTTTGTGTATGGACACACGAACAGCCGGTAAAATAGTATTGAGGTTACATTAGCTGTGAGGAATTTATCATGATGATGGAAATTCCTCTAGCAGTCTCATCATTTTTTTCTTGAAAAGCTGTTGTACAATGTGAAGGCTTTCAGATTTTTAACTCGAGCGTTTTCTTTTCAACGGGTCTCCTGAAGGCAGACAGATATTGCATCATTTTTTTAAAATAGAAAAATAATTTGATAAATATTTGCGTTTATATCATGACAGTTCCTTTGTATTAGTATGTCAGTCACATTTATGAAAGTGGTGGAAGTACAGGACGTATGGGAGCTTTCCCTGGTGCGGTATCGGGGATTCCCCAACATCAATGCTCGCTTGACTCCTACAAACTTCAAGGAGCTTGATAGAATGGTCAGATTTTTTTCCGAAAGTTTAATATATTCTTTAATTCTCTCATTGCTTCGTTTAGAGCATGCATTTCCACTGGCGTCAGTGGTTTGCTGCTCCATTGGTGGGTTGCGTGTAAATGGTCTTTCAATGTTTGCATTGTATTTCTTATTTGTTTCATTCTCACAACGTTTATGTGCGTAATCAGCTTCACGCTTTATGTCGGTGATCGCCAGCATGGATCTAATAGCGTCAAAACTGTTGATTTGGTTTGGACATGTGATGTCCGTCTTGTTACAAACCGTATTTGTGGAAGGTTATTATCTACTTTATCAACGCTAACGTAGGTTTTCCTAGATGTGCTTCTACATATTTCCTGACCTCATGAAAGTTAATGCGTTTATACTCTTTTACACATTGGATCTCCTTTCCCTTAGGGCATTCTTCTATGGAGTACTCGGTGGCGTACTAAGGGTAAATGGCGCCCGGGGCGACAATAATGGCGAAGCCCACGAATTTCCTGCAATTTAATTTTAACAGCGATTTTGGCGCCTAAAGACCTCTAGCGCCCGGGCAAGCGACCCGTCCTTCCCCCTTCCCCCCGTTAGTACGCTACTGGGAGTATTAGAATATTTTTCCGTGCCAGTTTGCAAAACATACTTTCTGTGTGCAGTATGATCCATCGTGACCCTTCTGCTCACATCTGGTTCAGACAAGTTTCCTCTTGCTGCCATCTTTGCGGTGGCCATATTTCTGGCAGTTAAAACACCGCAAGAGATTATGAATTAAACGAAACAAGTAGAGGGACAGATGAATAACATCTTAATGTCTGACGCCTCACGTTGACAGATCTATTCAAAAACCCGGCTTTGATCTAAGAAAGCAAAGTGGGGAGGTCGAACGTTAGGATGTTTGTGGTAATCAACTTGTTACTAATTTTTGTTTATACTCTGGCTCTCCAACTATGCTTCGAAGTGCCTAGTGTTTGGTTCTCATTGCTGGATTCAGCTGGTTAGGGTCTGTGTATTTTTTCCCATAAAGTAAGATTATTGTGTCGTCACCTGTGCCCGCCCCTCTCCGCGCCCTTCGCGGAGCCCAAGAAGGCAGCGGATATTTGCGCTCATCAATTGCGTTTCTCACGTATGGGCTACATAGCAAAGAAGACACTTGACTCAGTTTACCATTGACACCGCCCTGAGACGGTTGAGAAACAAACAGGACTACGTTGATTTAGACATGTGAAACGTATGTAAATCAGTGAAACTGTATGTCTTTGACATAGACCCAAAAGCTTGAAGTGAGTAGCCCATGTATCAGACATAGCCCTTTTGATCATCCTACTAAGTGAAGCTCTTCTGCTACACTACCATTATCCTCTCTTCCAACGTCACGTGACGCAACCTGCGGCAAACTGGTTGCCTTCTTTCAATCGCCTCACACGCCATGTGCCGGGCCTATTATATATCCCCAAATCTGCAAGTAGCTTGAAATTAAGAATCAGTGGCGTAGCGAGGGTACTTAGCGCCCGGGGACAAAACATAAACTTGGCGCGACCAGTACTTATCGCCCGGGGACAAAAAACATAAACTTGGCGCCCCCTTCGAGTGCATCTGAGATAACGAATAGTTGTATTTTTCTCATTTTGGCGCCCCTGGCACATGGCGTCCGGGGACAACTGCCCCCCCCCCCCGGCCCTCCCCAAGCTACGCCACTGTTAAGAATACGTGTTCTCAAAATGTTGTCCTTGGTAGGAATAGGCCTTTACATCATGTTGTGAGCTAAAGCAAGTTTCTTCACACTGTGCACCTGGACAGGAAGCATCAAAGCATTTTATTTGTAGGAGTGTCGTATAATACACAAACTTTAACCTCATATGCCTTATATGGGATGATGGCTCGTGAAATAGTAGAGTGTTCAGCGTTTTTGAAAAATGGAAACTTTTAATGCGCTAAGGGTCCAAGCAATACAAAATCACTTGAAAAGGTTTAGGTGCTATGCATTTCCTTTGGTTACTCACAACTCTTAGTAGAATTTGTACCCCAAATAAAGGTCATTTACGTAGAAAATAAAATGGGGCAAACATACCCCGTCACTAATTACACATTAAATAACAGCTGAATGAATATTGAAAAATTCGTTCAATTTGCACAGGTTGAAGACTCTACACTACTCTTATAAAATAAATAGAGAACAAGAGTATATGTATGTGAATTTTATTGTATGATCAGCTGTTTTCCGCAAGAGACAGCCCAAATCCGAAATGTCGTGACCTTGAAATTTGACGATGAGACTATTTAGAAGCAGTCATTTGTGTTTTTGATGCAGCTGCAACAAGATTGATTGGTTGATTGAAAAATAAAACTCAAACAATACAGATGAATTCATTAATCTGCAAGAAATGTACGAATTGGGATATGTATTACATAAAAACATTTAGTCCCCATCGCAAAACTGGGGTCTTCGCTGTTTTAGGTGACCTAAATACCAGTCTTCTATGACGTCAGAGTTTGGAACTTACTACATGATTTAAGAGTTATGTCTTGTCATAGGTAAAACACGACTGACGACGCATTATGCTATGTTTAAGGAACGGACAGGACGGTCTGAAGAAACAAAAGAAAATAATATTACATCGTGATAACAGTTAACATTATGTTTTCTTAGTGCAAATTCGTGAAGAAAAAAATTGTTTGATACATTAAATATAAACATGTCAGAGATAATTTTTGTAAGTCTCGGCTTAAAATAGTCCCATCAGACATTTTCTTTCAACCTAAGCATTTATCTTGTCCTTGATAGTTAAATGGACTTTGAAATGTATGCATTAACAACGTTATTGTATCTCTTAAAAAAAAAGTACCGGTTTGATAGTGGTTTGCGCCTGCGTGTAAATGCAGTAAAAGTTTTTGTATCTTTCTTTTCGAAAGCAAATCATTTACAATCAATTCCAGACAAGTTAGCTAACCTTTTTATATTCATTGGCGAAGCATTTGCAAATTACGAGCAAACAATAAATTCATAAAGAGATTTCGGAAATTGACAACTGTGTATTAATTTTTCTACAAATCCTTCAAGGATTACATCAGGAACCCCAATGTGTATTATGATATTCACGTACATTGCAGTTTACTATACATTATAGAAAATTACGGTCGTTATTACGCTTAAATTAACAACCATGAAAGCAGGGGCGTTCCTAAAGTATCTGGCACCCACGGCGGATCCTTTCTTTGGCACCTCCACAAATAATTTTAAATTTTAAATAGTAAACACACAGAAAAAGATATTATGTTTGCAACCAGATTTTTAAACAGTACGGTGCTGTCATAAGTAAACTGAAAGTAGCTTTTACTTAGACGAATTTTTCATTTGGTTTGAAAACGTGTACTGGTATTTCAACTCTCCCGATGACACCTCCCTTCTGGCTGTCACTCTGGGCTGACCGCCCTCTCGCACACACCCCAGTATGCAGTTGCATGGAAGACGACTGAAAGCACAAAATACTTAAAAATACAACGGCAAGAAGTGAGATTGTCTTTTGTGACATTAGCAAATAACGCGTAAAATCTGCCAGTAGCGCAGCACTGAATTTCGTAAAATCTTTCACATAAGTTACTGAAAAACTCTCCCTCGTAGAACTCTCATAGGTGCAACAATGTGTTGTTTCTAGCAATTTGTGCACAACTTAACGCACTTGAGTTTATTTATATTTATATCAGCAATGATTTACTTTAAATAAATTCAATTTAAATATAGACCTACTGCAATATCAAGCATGACACCTGTTTACCTTCTTGAAATCGAGAATACTTTATGCTCTATCAGGACGGTAAATACCTGTCAGTCCATTCCTTTATACCGTCAATTAATACAGATTTTCTAGACACTTTTGATATAACAGAAACCGTCACTCATCGAATAGTCATGCTTTGCGTTCTCCAGTTGTGGAAGCCATCGATATCCGCGATACTGCTTCACACTGACTGTTTGTTTCTAAACCCTTTATCTTTTGGTACATTTCCAGCAACGAATATCTTCAGGTAGACTTGGTGGTGATATGTTACCTGTATATCACTAATTGCCGTAGAAGTTTTGCCAGTTACCTTTCTAAATATGCTGAAGCAGATTTCCAGACTAGTACACGCTTGCTTCTGGAAACGATCTAATTTGTGAATATCTTGATATTTTTGAGAGAAAAGAAGTTCCTATGTCATTTTTGAAAGAAGACAAGTGCCTTTCCATGACCTTAAGTCAATTATTATCGTTCAGGAGAGAGAGAGAGAGAGAGAGAGAGAGAGAGAGAAAGAGAGAGAAAGAGAATTTGAAAGCTGCAGATACGAGAAAAACGGACCGCAAGAGGTGATGATCCAGGTCTTTGTCGTTTAATTATTTGCATACACTATCTTGTCATTGATAAAAGGTTTAATGTTTCGATGAAAAGTCACCATAACATACATTGCTATAGTGAAGGGCTCACGATATTAAGGATACAAAATGTTTAAAACCAGTCTGGAAATGTGTGAACATAAAACAGTTAAGGATAAATGAATTTGGGAGACCAATGATTGGTAGATAACGATAAGTAAAAATTAAGTTCATTTATCTTATCGAAGCTAATGCTATAATTGATTAAAATAAGATGTATAATAGGTTCTGTTGATGTACTATAATATTTTAATATTTTTTTTACTAGATTGGCTTATGAACCTCACTAACGAAATTAGTGCTTCATTCTTAGGTTCGGAATAAGTGGTGCATGTTTGAAGCACATTTAGTTTTAAAAAATGTCAAGGCTTTTGTTGTTTGTTTTTGAAACACAGATGCAGACATCAAGGGTGGTGCTATGCTGTGGGATATAGGTTTGGCCCTGATTACAGAGAAACTGTAAGATATTTAAAAATTGTAAGATATTTAATTTTCAATATTATGGCATTTCCTTATATTTGCTGTAAGAATTGAATTACTAGTGTGCGCCACAACTGTTTTCCCTTACTCGATATCGTCGCCATTCACTCGAACAAGCTGCTGTACAATGTAGTTTTCATGTCAGCCAATCTTACGTTTCAATTTCAGTTGTAGCAACTCTTAGTGGCCACGAAAGTGCTGCATGCTTTTCGCTTCGGGACCCTTTTTCGTAGCAAAGAGTATCTGCAAATAGATAGGGTGGTTGTTACCTGCTCATCGCTAATTGCTGCAAAATGTTTATCAGATACCGTTGCAAGCTTGTTGAGAAGCCGATTGCCAGACCAGGGCACACTTGCTTTCCTTTCAAAGTTAGCATTTAAAAACAAACCTGGAGATTTGTAAGAGAAGACAAGTACATACTCTTCCATGAACCGAAGTAATTTATCAGTAGAGCGAAAGAGTTAAAAGTTGTAATCAAGCGAGTAGAGAAACAAACTTTCAAGGTTTTACAGTTAATGCTTTAAAGAATGTACATATTTCAATGGGAATATTAATCTGTATGCAGTTTAAAATGGACCATAAGAAGTTCTAAGGGCATACTTTTCAATTTTAAGTATGGTTAAGTATATCTGCTATAATTTTACCAATGAAAAGTTATAATGCAAATGGAATTAAATGATTGAAGCCTATGCATTGTCTTAATTGACTTTGCAACCATAATCTGCCGATTCAAGAGGCCATTTTCGCGTCATCTCATTTTATTTTTCCAGGCACAGTTTCATTAAATTTAAGTATCTTTCTTATTGTCTCGTTGGCAGCAATGGGTTTATCATAGAATATTCGGGAAGCATTTAAAAACATTTTTAAATTTCCGTAAAGACGTATTGTCGTATCTCTGAGGAAGACGTTTTCAGGAAATCCTAAAAGTCCGAGGCTTTAATTAACTCTTTTTCAAGAAAGAAATTTGCGTCCATTTGTTAAGTATTAAAACCAATCAGTGATTTATGTCCTTTTCCACAATTTAGCTATAAATATTAATATTGTCTGAAGTGTCATAAGGGGATAATATAAAATTTAAATTTTAGGAAAATTCTGAGGATTTTAGTGAAACCAGGGACAACTCTAGCTCAATCAATCAATCTTTATTTCCTCTATAAGGAGGGTTAATTTACAAATATAGATATTTGGTACGTGGCACAAAATATTCCGATTCATTAAACAAATGGTGTTGACAGAATCAGTCATCAAATTAGAAAGGGCACCGACTGCTAAGGGGCACAGGTTTTGCTATTAGCAAGCCCCTTATGTTTACCGCATAATAAATCACTCAAATAACACTCTTTCCCTAGAATCCGGAAACTGCAGTCCTTATGCCATTTTTAAAAAGGCGACATGAGGGATCCTACCATTTATAGACCAATTCTATTATAATAGATAATCTCCTTGATATTTCTTATCTAACAAGGAAAAGTTTGAAACCGTATCGATTTGTTTGATTTTAAGTTGTTATATCCGCAGTAGAGGTGCGTGATGTTACCGATATACTGGTATACAAAGGTATCTTTTTTTCGGTGGTAAGTACCATAGTACTTTTCACTGTACCGGTACTTCGGTAGTTTCCGTCAGTAAGGAATGTAAGGAAATTCCTCTGTAATTTTGTTACGGATTTAATGATATTACCAATATGTTTTAAATAATGAGAAAAAAACATATTATTACCTTTTGCACAAAACATTTTTATTTGTCACAAATTAATTTTGAATACTACAACTATAATTATATAATGATATTTATGAAAATTTTATCGCATATTTGATACGTGTCAAGTAGGTCAAATGGTGGCCAAATGGGAAGTTGTGAAAGGTATAATTGACGTATACCGTCGTACGTACCGCTATATGTTTAGACATTTTTCGTGTTACCCAGCTCTAATCAGTACTGAGAGGTGGACGTAGATCATAAGATAAAATAGGCACTGACTATATATATTTTTATATCAGGTACATAATGTATGGAATTTCGTTTTTGGCATGATTTCGACTAATCAATTTCCAGATAAAAGTTTTTAATTCTGGCAGTTCTGGTAAGTCCAATAACAATTAGTGCTGCCGTTAATTGGAGCTTTTCGAATCGATCTGAGTCTTCTCGAGAACAACCGTCCCAGACAACGTCTACATGATCTGAACGTTGCCGTATAAATTACAAGATTTTTTTTTTTTTTTGTTCTCTAAAGACTTCCGGGTTAATTTGAGATTTAGTGTCCTGAGTCATCCTGTAATTTTCGATACAGAATTACACGGGTTGTATAGGTGTGATGATTAGTTTCAGTCACTTCTAAGAATTACACCCACATATTCATGACAGGTGTAAAGCTAAGTGTTTCCTGATCAAGAACTGGAGCGGGAAACTGGTAAGTTATTTTAAACATCCTAGCATATGCTTTATTGGGATCAAACTTCACTAGCTAATAATTACACCAGACCTTTAGAGTTTCTAGGTCAGTTTTCAAAACATATTCAATTTCATGAGCATGTTTAGGCGCATACATCGAAAATCTATCGTCTGCAAATAAATCTCGCAAGACCAAGCGCATCATCAGTAATATCGTTTATACATAAAAGAAAGAGAAGCGGTCGTAAGATCGACCCACGTGGAACAATTGCTTGAAGTGGCTTAAATTCCGATTGACATGAGTTTAGCAGCACACTGTTTTTCTCTCGGACAGTAAGCGTCTAAACTATTCTAAGGTTTGATATCTATTTTCGTGGGTTCTTAGACTGTACATAATACCACAATGCCAAACCAAGTCAAATTCCTTGAAGGGATTACAGAAAGCCATACATATATTTTAATTCATTCTTAAGAGATGCACAAAGTTTGATGATAACCGTCAATGAACTGGTGAGTGGTTGAATAAGAGGGTATGAATCCCAACTGGCACTTGTTCTTGATAAAGATAATTAAAAAATATTTTAATATGACCCTTTCCGTATTTTTCCTACACAATTCGAGAGTAATATTGGTCTATAAATGGTAGGATCCCTCATGTCGCCTTTTTAAAAACGGCATAAGGACTGCAGTTTTCCGGATTCTAGGGAAAGAGTGTTATTTGAATGATTTATTATGCGGTAAACATAAGGGGCTTGCTAACAGCAAAACCTGTGCCCTTTAGCAGTCTGTGCCGTTTCCAATTTGATGACTGATTCTGTCAACACCATTTGCTTAATGAATCGGAATATTTTGTGCCACGTACCAAATATCTATATTTGTAAATTAACTCTCCTTATAGAGGAAATAAAGATTGATTGATTGATTAACTGATTGATTGATAGACTGATTGACTGATTGATTGATTGATTGATCAGCCAAACAACCTTGTCCCAAAAACGTTTGCAATGAATTATGCACGTATTGAATGAATGTACATAGGTTGCTTTACAAAATGAATGTACTCCATATTGTCTCATAGGTTGCTTTACAATATGAATGTACTCCATATTGTCTCATAGGTTGCTTTACAAAATGAATGTACTCCATATTGTCTCATATGTTTCTTTACAAAATGAATGTACTCCATATTGTCTCATAGGTTGCTTTACAAAATGAATGTACTCCATATTGTCTCATCTTAATCTAAAACAAGAAGAGACCATTATTCTATGGAATGTTTTAAACTGTAATTATTATTAATAAGGTGGGCTCTGAGTAGCCGAGTGGTCCAAAGCGCTCACCGTTATGGATCACTGCCATCTCACCTCTGTCTGCGTGGGTTCGAGTCTCGGGCTCGGCCAGTGTGGGTACGTGAGAAAGCTTGCCAGTAGCTGCTCGTGAGTAGGTGGTTCTTTCTGGAGTTTTCCCAGTTTCTTCCTCCACCATTTACACTGGCCGCCATGTATAGCATATCTTGTGCTGAAAAATGGCGTTAAACCATACAACAACAACAACAACATTATTAATAAGTTTCTGCAAGTTAAATATCTATTCTTCCAGTTCAAACCTTCATGAAGACTAAGATGATTAAGTTATATATATATATATATATATATATATATATATATATATATATATATATATATCCTTCGATTTAAACATTTCATCCAGATTAACTTCATTTTAGCATTTATGGTCAGCCTCGGACGAATATTATAGTCATTACAAAATCCTTTCAAATTATGACAGCCTCTTTTTCATTACGAATAATAAGGTGGAAGGGTTAAGAAATTACTGGTCTTTCTAGTCCAGTAACTGAATTTATGAAGTCCCCAACAACGTTACAGATTTAGATGTCATGCAACTAATTATTATATATGAAGTCCCCAACAAGGTGACAGATTCCGATGTCATAAACTAATTATACATAAAGTCCCCAACAAAGTGACATATTCGGATATCATACAGCTATTATTATACATAAAGTCCACAGCAAAGTACCAGATTGCGATATCATACAATTGTTTAAAAAACACTTTTGCATCATACATTTAGCTTTACATTGAACAACACCGGCTCTGTCAAGAATATTTTATTTAGAGTAAAAATTCTAAACAAATCTTACTGAAATATATGAAATTAATGACAAAGAGATAACATTTATGATATTACGAATTTATTCACTCAATTGTCCCCAAAAACTGTTAACGGCTTTCGCAGAAATGACATTCGTAACAAGTCTTGCGTTATCTGAGATTACCCATCTGACATCATACTTAATAAATCCATCTGAAAGCAAACACTAATGGATAGACTAAATAAAATGTTTTTCCTTATACAATTTATATGGAATTAATTTGATGAGAGAAGAAAACTAAGAACAATTATTGAAGATTACTCCAAAGGAGGGTTACAAAGGCTTGATATTACAGGATGTATTTGGCTTTTAAACAGAAATCTGGATATGTAGGCAAACTTTAAATACCAGCAATGAAAAGCATTCAGAGGCTTTACATGTTTTATATTTTTAACTTTGGGACTGACTTTGTCGAAAATATTTATTAGATTTTACACACAAAAAACAGTTCTGGAAAGTTATTGTTAAAAGTTGGTGTATAATTTCTGAAAAATGTAAATCAACATTAATCTATTAACATTTTTTGAATCATAATGTACCTGTTTGAGAGGTTTTCCGTTTATTTTCCGTTTTTACTATGTAGAAACCACCAATACTGTAATATATTCAGTGTTTATTTCTAATACTTTACCTTCTTGGTTCAGTTCCAGCTAGGGACAACTATAAATGGACTTGGTAATTTGCTACCTGCACATCGCTAATTGCTCTAGATTTTTTTAAAGATAACATTCTCAGTTAATGAGCCCATTTTCAAGATATCTGCATACACTATACCAGCTTACTTCTGAAAAGACCTATTTGCTACAAACACCCAAAAGGTGCAGGGTTGGTAGGAGTTTTCAACAAAACAAGTCATCACCTTTTCGATGACCTGTATATTTATCTTGCACATGTACTCCGTATATAATTTTAAACGGATCACACGAAGTTATAATTAAGGTGTTTTGTTGTATAATTTAATGTGGTTACAATCACATGAGTAAAATTGTATTGTATGCAAAGAAACATTTTATAGCAGTGATTGCTTCTCTGTAAGTCTGTTTCTTGTACCAGACACCGAATCTTCAGCCGTAATTTACTGAATTCCAAGACATTTGCCAGTCTGCATGTTCCCTTTTAAGAGCCATCGGAAGAGGTTTCGAAAATCTTTATCTTTTGGTGCAGTTCCAGCAGGAGGTACCTACAGGTGGATTTGACGGTGATATGTTTAACCTGCACATCGGTAATTGCTATAGAATGTTTGTCATGTACCGCTCTCAACGTGTTGAAATGCCGATTTCCAGACCGGTGCACACTGCCTTACTTCAGAAAATAATACATGAAAATCAAGGATTTTCGAGAAATAGCGAGTACTTATATTTTGATTACCTGCAACCACCAGAGGAAATAGAAAGATACTTCAAGGCTGCAGATTCAACGGTTTGAAAGAGTGGGTATGCATAATTCAAAAGATGCGCAAATGCTCAATGTGCAGATTCAAGTGGACCCGAGAAATAACACCCATGTTTGAGGTTTTTTTTTTTGTCTTTAGCTAAGTATTTACTATGATCTTATACAAAAAGATTAATATACGCAAAGCAAAGGCATTCAATGAAAAGAGTAATTGTATTGTAGTGATGTATTTCCTTGTTTGTGTTTTTCCGTTTTTTATACATCAGCATTTGTTTCGAAACCTTGCTACAGGTGCATATGGCTACGACATCTTACTCGCTACTTGCTCTAAAATTTTTCTTAATTGCCGTCGCAGCTTGTTGAAAGGCCATTATCAGCTAGTTTATATATGATTACCTTTGGAAGTGATCCGTAGATAATAATAATAATAATAATAATAATAATAATAATTGTCTGCAGATTTTCTACTGGAAGCGATGCATCTACATATCGACGACTTTGAGTCATTTATCCGCTTGGTGGAGAGTGTAACAGTTTTAACTGCAACCACCGGACGGAAGAAGCAAATTAGTCATTGGATATGGACTTTGTATTTAGTTTAAAACGGACATCTAGTTATAGTCGAAGTTCTTTACTAATTTATCTTAAGTATTTAGCATCATATTCCAGTATCCACCCACCCAACGATATTTACAAACTAAAAGTCTCAATATACAAAGATAAATTTGTAATCTTTTTTTGACATTGAATGTTTAACCACAATGTACTGATTTTAAAGGCATGCCATCTTAATCTCCATTCCCCTTCTTCAGAAGTCGTCAACATCCATAATCCTGCTTTACAGTAACTGTTTGTTTCAACTTTATCATTTGATTCACTGCCAACGATTGGTATCTCAAGTTAAATTTAACGTTGATATTCTGCCTGCATATCGCTCGCTAATTCCTGTATAATTATTGCCAGGTACCGTCTAAGCTTGCTAGAAATGCTGATTTAAAAGACTAGTCCATACTCCTGCTAGCTTCTGCAATTTATCGTATGTGAATAAAAGAACTTTTGCACATGAAGTAAGTTTCTACTTTTTCGATGGCCTGAATTCATATTATGATTGATAAGGGAGAGAGAATTCAGACTTATAAAAACGAGAGAAAGAAAATTCGTCCGTACATGGCAGTGACTGCTTTACATTTTTTGGGGTACGGATAAAGATTTTTAGTGTACATGCATAAAGTTGCATGTAAATGTTGACGTGTTTATGTAAATTAGCAGTTCTGCAAATTACCATTCAGGTGTACTTCTCCTTATATGGTTGTTAACCTTTCCGTAGTACTGCTATTAGGAAAGGATGCTAACCAGCGACAGCTGGACATTGCTACAGAAGCAAGACATTCTTTTTCATTTTGCTGTCATACTTGAAATTATCAATAAAAATGAAGGTAAATGACAGAAAACAGCTCAGAGGTTGGAGCCAGCTCACCCTTGTTGAGAGCACTCTTATTTCTCCTGCGACCTCCTTAAGAACTGACACTCGTATTTCAAACTACATCTTGCGTAGAGTAAGTAATACGTTTAGTACCAATGCTTATATCACCTCTTACATCTATATCACATTTGACTTACTGTTCCAACTTTAAAGACCGCTCCGGTGGCCTAGTGGTTAGAGCGTCCGCCTCGGATGCGGGAGGTCGTGGGTTCGATCCCTGGTCGAGTCATACTAAAGACTTACAAAAATGGTACTAACAGCTGCCTCGCTTGGCGCTCAGCATTAAGAGGTTAGTGTTAGGACTGGTCGGCCTGGTGTCAGGATAATGTGACTGGGTGGGACATCATGCTACATGTCTGCGGCGTGATGCCCCAGTGCTAGACATCACTATAAACTGCCACACTGCAGACATCGTAGCGATATGACTGAAAAATTGTTAAAGCTACGTTAAAAATCATAATCATATCACATCACATCCACCTTTAAGGAATACCAAGCTGTTTTCCACCGTTACCGCTGGATATGGTCATAATGGAGCGTACTTAATATGCGTGTGCAACGTGCTGAATGGAATATTACTCTGTCATTGGTAGACCCATAAAAGAGGTTATTAGCTGGCGCACTACGTCATATTGGTCGACCAACGTGAGGACAGTATTCCATTTAGCTCGTTGCACTTGCATCGTAAGTAAACGCTTACCTGGTTCCCGGCATGTCAGCAAATAGTGTGCAAGCAGACCCGGTACGAACAAATACACTAAAAATAGTGGTAGACTGATTTACGTTTGTATTTACACTATGCCGAAATATGAATATTAAGGGAAAAGAACCAGTACAACATAATCGTCGTTGGTAATATGAAAGATGCAAACCACTTTGAGCTGTAGTCTCTGAATAAGCGGCTCTGCTGTCTGTCGATTTACTATCCAATTTTGGATATTATCCCTAAGCCGATCAACTCTGAGGTCACGTCTATATGTTACGAGCAACAAATTAGTTCCAAATATATGGCCCCATTACTTTGTTAATTTTCATGACTTACTGAGTTCAGTCTAATAGATCTCTTGCAAGTAATTTTAAACTAAGCATAATATTTTAAAATAAAAGTGTGTTAATATCTGCTTTTGTAAAGCGTAAAATTGCCGATACTTATTGGAGTACTTCCGTTGACAAATCTTCATTTCCAGAGGTGCGTAGTTTTGCACGTTGTAAAGTTCTGCAGTTACTGAAGTATGTAAATCTTGCTTGTAGTTCGCAATCCCAAAATGCCTAAATAGAAGTGATTGGTTTTCAGAAGAAACCGGAACTTGTGAAGTTTGAGATGCAAACTTAACAAATTCCGGTGTTTTCTCGAAACCATTCGCTTCTGTCTTGGCATTATGGGATTGCGGTCTGCATGCAAGATTTACTGGTCTTCGAAATGTAAGAGCTTGACAACGTGTCAATCTATGCATTTTCCAAACTAAAGATTTGACAACGGAGTTGCTCCAAAAAGCATGCGAAATATTACGTTGTGAAAAAACACGTGTTAACACATTTTTACGTAGGATTTTACTTAATATAAATTATAATCAAGACATATAGAATGACCTTAACAAGTCATGAAAATAAACAAAGTAGTGGGAACAAATGTTTGGAACTATTTTGTTACTCTTAACATACAGACATGTCCTCAGAGCTGGTCGTCGTAGGGATAATATTCAAAATTGGATAGCAAATCACCAGATAGCCGAGTCGCTTATTTAGCGACTATGGTGCAGAGTGATGAAAGACGTTTTGAGAGCACGTTTATACATACCGTCTCAATAAAAATTACATTCTGATTGCTCATTTTTCCCAAATTATGAATTATGAAAAATAAACATTAATTTAATACATAAAATGCCCATATTGGACCAACGGTTTAAAGTGAGCAGAATCTTTTGAGACAGCATTGCTTTAGTCGTCTACGATTTGCTTATCAAAATTACTGTAGACGGAGTTTAACATGTGTTAGATGGATTTAGCAATTTAGTGGCAAGGTTGAGATCAACCATGGCTGTATCTTCAAACCACGCGCTCTATTATTATAGTTACACATGCTCAGACCGCTTTAGATCTGGCTAAATGGTTCATTGTTACATCCATTACCAATATTGTTCTGTGAATTCGTCATGTTTGGCCCGAAAGAAGCTATCCAATCTTGCCCATATGAAAAAACATAAAGTATATTAACTTTTCTTTAGTTTCGTGCGCCGATCAGTTTTAATCAGTGCATACGAATGGGCAACACTTTACCACTAAACATTTACCCCGACCTACTTGACCTGTCACGAAAAATTCAGCCCATGCTTTTCAGTCACATGTGTTCAAGGCACTCATGCTAAAATTGCACTTAAATAGATCACACTCATCGACTGTTATTTTCATATCTATGACATTGCCCGCTATTTAATGTTTGTGAGTCGACATTCATATCATAATGAAAAGAAACCACTCAGTACTTTGAGATCATCATGTTTTGGGAAACACATATTCAATCGAGGCATGTCCATCTGTACTAGGTAAAAGTACTGTTATCTGTCATTCTGTGTGTATTAATGCCTTGATCAGTTTTGCCCAGCATGTGCAAATGTCCAGCACCTTCTTTAGGTATTGCAAAGTCCCACTCCTCCATTATTTCCTATTACTACCTTTTGGTCTTCAAATATAGATTCAATCCAGTTCTAGGGATATTTAGTCAAGAAAGTTTATTCGTTGTGTTTTATCGATTTTCACACACAAAACGACAAACTATGGTACAAAGGTATGTGTCGGTAACACTTTAAACGATATTAATACCTCTATTCTTGCATTTTGTAAATTTCTTATGTCTTGCAAAAAAAAAAAAAAAAAAAAATAAGTTAACTGAAGTTCATTGAATCTGATTGTTCTTAATTCAAGAACAAATCTAATTTCTTTTATAAAGAGTACTATGAATTATCAGCCTCTGCACGTGAGCAGCACTTCAGATGGGTTTACAAACATATTAACTATTCTGTACTCGGATTTCAACCCCTTTTTGGAGGGGGTCGACCACTAGTCAGTCTAATGTATCTCAGTGAGGGAAATTGACGGACCTGTCTGTTCTTATTCATGTACTGTGTGATGTAAAGTTCCTAAAATTTTAGTAACAAAGACCACATTAAAACTTAGAATCCACCCCATCCCTACAGTCCATACTGTTATGACAGTACATTATAGTTCCAGACAACATGCCGTATAGTTTCTTTGCCAACACGGAGTATGCTATTTTTATTAAGGCAAACAAATATATTTTGAGAGGATTCCAAGATCTGATTCTGTTTTGTGTAACTTATTTTTGAAATATTTATATCCTTTTTTTAACTTCTTGCCTCAGATATTTTTGCAGAAGCCATGTAAGCATGGTTAGTTGAATAACATTGCGATGAATATAGGCATATTTATATTTTAATGAAATAACCTGAATAGTTTTTCGTGTACTTTAGGCCCAGTCATTTTTCATCATTTACACGTTTGTAAACATTTGGAATATTTTAACATACACCTTGTAATGAAAATTAAGCTAAAATCGAATGAGGCAGAAGACTCAAATTAAGCTGGCATATTTGCAATATGTAGCTAACCTGATTGATTTTCAAGACCATTCAACACCAAAAATACTTTTTTTTTACCTTTACACCAAAACCTTGCTCGCATTTAAATTTACACACACACACACACACACACACACACTATATATATATATATATATATATTAACATATTAACAGCTATGGAGTATACAAAAACAACTATAGAGCCAAATCACAAATCAGGGCAAAACAGATATATGGAGCAGGTTCTGGTTCTAAGAAATGTTGAAGTTCTGGTGCCTCTGAATAAATTTTGTACACTTTTTACAACTTTGGAGAAATAATGATTATTTTTAAAAGAAAAACTTGCTGGCAATGTTAACTAACATGTATAGCTTTTTCTGCATCCATCTAGTCACTTTGCTATTTTGCTTGTACATCTAATCACTTTGCTACTTTGCTTCTACATCTAATCACTTTGCTACTTTGCTTATACATCTAATCACTTTGTTACCTGGCTTGTACATCTAATCACTTTGTTACCTGGCTTGTACATCTAATCACTTTGCTACTTTGCTTCTACTACTAATCACTTTGCTACTTTGCTTGTACATGTAATCACTTTGCTACTTTGCTTGTACATCTAATCACTTTGTTACCTGGCTTGTACATCTAATCACTTTGCTACTTTGCTTGTACATGTAATCACTTTCTACCTTGCTTGTACATCTAATCACTTTGCTACTTTGCTTGTACATCTAATCACTTTGTTACCTGGCTTGTACATCTAATCACTTTGTTACTTGGCTTGTACATCTAATCACTTTGTTACTTGGCTTGTACATCTAATCACTTTGTTACTTGGCTTGTACATGTAATCACTTTGCTACTTTGCTTGTACATCTAATCACTTTGCTACCTTGCTTGTACATCTAATCACTTTGTTACCTGGCTTGTACATCTAATCACTTTGCTACTTTGCTTGTACATCTAATCACTTTTCTACCTTGCTTGTACATCTAACCACTTTGCTACTTTGCTTGTACATCTAATCACTTTGTTACCTGGCTTGTACATCTAATCACTTTGTTACTTGGCTTGTACATCTAATCACTTTGTTACTTGGCTTGTACATCTAATCACTTTACTACTTTGCTTGTACATGTAATCACTTTGCTACTTTGCTTGTACATCTAATCACTTTGTTACCTGGCTTGTACATCTAATCACTTTGTTACTTGGCTTGTACATCTAATCACTTTACTACTTTGCTTGTACATGTAATCACTTTGCTACTTTGCTTGTACATGTAATCACTTTGCTACTTTGCTTGTACATCTACTCACTTTACTACTTTGCTTGTATATCTAATCACTTTGCTACATGGCTTGTACATATAATCACTTTGCGATGGAGTACTTGTTTATTCCCAGTAGAGGTGGGAAGTAGATATTTCCTGCTCAGTCTGGAAGATGCTAATTTCTCTATGGATACCAGGGAAAAACTATAAAATGGCGGTCAAAGCACTGGGCAAGACTTATCAAAGAGCGTCCAACTTGTTATGGATGAAGCGGGATGACGAGTTGGCCGTCTACCACCAACAAATAGTGACTTATTCACAATGCCACCCCGCTATCAGGAGTGTGTTCTGGAATAAGGCGCGAAACACCCCAGTGATAATGCTGATGTTGGTGTTACAACAGTGAATGAGCTGCATTACAATATAAAGTGATTTTAAAATTCGTTTGAAATAAAGCACAGCAATACATCAGGTAAACATGACACAGTTATTGGAATAATTAAGAAACAGGTGTATATGTGTGATTTGGATTTTTAACTTAGCTTTAAAAGAATTCAGTCATATCGCTTCGATGTCTGCAGTGTGGCAGTTTATAGTGATGTCTAGTACTGGGGCATCATGCCGCAGACATGTGGCATCATGTCCCACCCATTATCCGACCAGCCCTAGCATTAACCTCTTAATGCTGAGCGCCTAGCAAGGCAGCTGCTACTACCATTTTTTAAAAAAGTCTTTGGTATTACTTGGGTAGTGGTAGATGCATACATAAAAAAAGAAAGTTAATATCAATTAAAGGTTGTGTGTTATAATAAAGAACAGCTGAACTATAGCATCTTCAGTGTGTAAACAAGCTATTGTGAGTCGACAAATATAGCATCTCCAGTGTGTAAACAAGCTATTGTGAGTCGACAAATATAGCATCTTCAGTGTGTAAACAAGCTATTGTGAGTCGACAAATATAGCAGAGAACCGATTTATTTTCTCTCACGAACGCTCTTCTTGTATCAATAGGCTAACTTCCAGAGCTGCATGCCTTTTATGACACATTTCCTCAGTAAAATAGTTCAAAGACGAACCGATGCAACACTAGATTTAAAGTTTCACTTATTAATTTCTCCAATTAATTTATTCGATCGACATCATTTTTAGAAAAATTGTAAGCAAGCTCTACGAGCCCTTGCCAACACATGGTAACAGTTTTAACATCGCAGATACCTTAAACATTTGAAAAGTCAATAGAAATCAAATGCGTCCTAGTTGCCTGAACAGGTGAGAAAATGACAAATTCGAATGGAAGTAATTTTTTAGCCGGCATTGGGGTGGGAAGTGGTTTAATTTTTTATTTTGAGATCTTACACAGATACTAGTCAGGACAACGAAATTTAGACCGCTCCGGTGGCCTGAGTGGTTAGAGCGTCCACCTCGGATGCGGGATGTCGTGGGTTCCATCATCGGCCGAGTCATACTAAAGACGTATAAAAATTGTACTAACATCTGCCTCGCTCGGCGCCCAGCATTAACAGGTTAGTGTTAGGACTGGTCGGCCTGGTGTCAGGATAATGTGACTGGGTGGGACATCATGCTACATGTCTGCGGCATGATGCCCAAGTGCTAGACGTCACTATAAACTGCCACACTGCAGACATCGTAGCGATATGACTGAAAAATTGTTAAAGCTACGTTAAAAATCCAAATCACACACACACACACACACACACACACACACACACACAACGAAATTTAAATAGACTATACGTGTGGCGAAAGACGAAGTCGCATATTTTAGTCCAGACTGGTCCATATTGTGATAATACGCATCTGTTAACATCGGTAATTCAATCAGAGTACCCACAGGCTGTCATATGTAATGTTACTGGGAGGTTCAAGGCGCTAAAATAAAAATAAAAAAACGGCAAGAAAATCGAAAGTTCTGGCCTGAAGGAGCTCAAACTGATGGTAATCAGTTAATACAAATTGACAACCAGCATTGTTAATTAAATTTATCAGTTAAGAGGTGTTTTGCCCTAGGTGATCTACTTTTTTTCTGTTTAGCACCCGTATATCAGGCACCAGTATTGTGTTATTTGCTTTGATCTATTCAGTCAGATTTATTTACCGCGAGATCTCCAAGATAGTGACGGTTACGGAGTGATCTAAACAGTGCTGCATAAAGTGTGAAGAAGCGACAGATAGAAAGCATCGTAGTATAAAATATTACATAAAAATGCTGCACACGACCACCCAATCTTCAAACAACGGTTTAAAATACAAATATATACATATTTTAAAATTGTTTAAATGCGGGTCACCCCTGACCTTATTTATAAGGTCACTGTGAATTTTCTTTTCCCATTTCTCTCGGTCATTAAGTGCATGCAAGCCTTAGAGTTTTACATATGCAGGAATCGTATAACCTTTTTGGTTGACTAATTTTCTCACCTCATAGCTGGATCGTATATTAAATTATTAGAAATCTGGCCCCGTCAGTTTGCAAAAATGTCTTGTGGTGTTTTGGAAATCTGGTAAAGAGGGGACATTTGTATCGACTCGTTCTTAAAACATACCATCAATTAGAAAATAGTACTACTCGGGCTTTAGAATAGATGGTCTCGATATTCTAATCCGTCTATGGACGTTTCACTCTTTTAAAAATACTAAATCGTTCTTATATGCTCTGTAATCAGGTAAGTCAAAATCATTAGTCACTTTTGATCCTTGCTTCATCTTTGAAATTATTTTCAAAACAGTCGTTCCCAGGTCATGTCAACGTCCGTCGTTTAGTTGCTTTATTGCGTACAGCTCGTACGGATATCAATACGGAAGAATGGAAGGACATGTGTTGTGTATATTTAATGTGTTTTATTTGATGGCTTAATGATTATATGTTATGTACATCTGTATTTAGTACTTGACTTTGTTCAGAGTCAAGGTCATTTTGTACCTGACCAGTAACATTTATTTTCTAAACAAAATAATACATAGCTAATGTTTCTCTAAGTGTGGATTAAATACTCAGATCATTTTGAATGGAGGTAATCATGTTTATTTGCATCTTGGCCTAGGACATAAAATCTCTACTAAGAAATTCATGAACTTGTTGACAACTTTCAGTGTTATATAGAGGAGAGTGACCTACATCCTGGCTCTATTATTGCGTCTTAGGGTTTTAGAATAATGTTGTTTACTTGAAAATTACCCATTCTTGCCTTAACATCTGAAGCAGAATCAGTCATATTGTTGTGTTCATTTTTAGATTTGGGTGGATTAATTTATTCAAATTATTATTCACTGCAATTACAAAGTGCTCAATAAGATTCTTGGACTGGATCATTGATTTGGAATTATAGTGAATTCAGACAAGAACAGTTTGGTTCATATTATTGTGATACAACAAAAGACTGCAAGCACATCGCTACACTCCAGGCCATTGGCACATTAACACGTTCGAGACTACATCAATATTAACACATTCAATATCGGAATTTTTTTATTTTGGAATACCACTGGAATTCAGTTGGAACTTCATACATTTGGACTTGTGATAGAATAGGATTATTTGGGATTTAATTCACAATTCTGTAAGTTCATTTTTTAAATTTTCATTTATTATTCTAGAGAAATAAATAATTTTGTTGAATTTTACAAAACTTATTGGTTTCGTTCTTTTCTTTTAATTAGTTTAAGACCATAGAGTCGTAACATACGGGTAACAAATATTATCTAGTGGATACGAGATAATATGTCGTAGCCACGAAATGTTATGTTGTAGCTAAGAGACAGTTTCTAGTGGCAGCTTTTCAAGTCATATCTGTGTACCTTTTGTGCCTATTGCGTGAGATGGCATGTTTAATTTTACTATTGTTACTATTCTACACAGTCCTCACGAGTTTTATTTTGTTTTATTTTTCTTTGTCTGTTCTTGTTTTGGTTTTGCTTTATAAATCCAATCAAAGTACATCTAAACAGTAAAGTTGTTTGAATCAAGACTCATTTAAATCAATCATTCCTCTTTATGGTAATTTTATCAATCGTACTTTTCAAACATGGTCCCTGAAGATTGACGTCTTGAAATTTGGTTTTCTTACGCAAAATGTTATATGTGGACACCCTTCAGCACATTCTAGCATACAGAACTGATTTGGATTTTCATATTGTCGACAATCAACGGCATATATGTCTTGGAAACCTTTTTATGTGTTATGGGTGTTTTCCATACCCCCCCCCAAAAAAAACCCCAGAAACAAAACGAAAGAAATTTAGAAGAAAAAAAAAGAATTTGGAATTAGGGTGCTCAGTGTATGTTACAACAGCAAAGACCGAGATTGTTCCGATGTTTCATATGAACGACAGTAGTTCAGAATATAGTTCTTAATGTAGACGAATTACATCCTAGGTTTATTTCACGACATGACGGAAATGGCCGAGCGATGTTCGAATTGTGTGATTAGATTTCTGCATTATTTTCTGTAGTGAACGTCCTTGAGCGAAAGACCTTACAATAAATGTCGATCTTCGTTGTGTTGTAAGACGTGCTAGTTTAAGAAAGGTCAGAAGTAAATACAGAACCGGGCCTTCATATTTTAGTTGCCTCTTCTTTTTTATGCCAAGCAGATGCCAACACTAAACAGACCAAAACATTAAAGTTGTAATCTAGTCTCGAAAGGTTTTTGAATGTAAAGCGTTTGTTTAAATCGCAGTTTTAAAGAGTACCAATAAAAAAGTGAACAGACATCAAGTTCAAAGCATAGTTTCGCGTCTTTGAAAAACTGTTGCAAATTGAGTCTAATAATAAAATAAACGAAAACAACACCAGAGTAAAGAAGCTAACGTGTGTGTGTGTGTGTGTGTGTGTGTGCGACCACCATGCTTGTGGTGTAAGGTAACTTATTGTTACGTGTAGGCTCGTACAAATGTAACAAAAGAAAAGAGTGAAGCCAACAAGCTTTGTAAATTTTCACAAAATTATTTATTTCCCTAGAAAACAAGATAAAAATATGAAATAGGACTTACGGTTTGTGAATATAATCCAAATATTAATCCTAAAGTTGAAAAATATAAGTCCTATCACTAAACAGTTCTAATTGAATCCAGGTTCGAATCTCGATGACGTTCCAATATGGAGGTGATGACGTCAGATGAAGTCGTTATACTGATGGCAACAGATCCTCGTTGAATCACAGTTTATGTTTCCGTTTAGAATTCCAGAATAAATTTCCACTGAATTTCTTTGTCCCAGAACTTTTTATAAAAAAGTACACTTGTATAGTTTTCTAGAGAATAAATTATTAAAATCCAAAAAACAGATGAACTTCAGAAACAATCTGACATCAACAATAGAAACACCTTGTACCCTTAAGGTGTAAAGATACGACTCTGACTAGATCTAGAGGAAAATGGCTGTTTCAAGCCTCGATTTTAGATCACACGGTAGCTCACGTGACAGGCTACGTGATTTTTAACTTGAACAGCGCAATAAAAAAATGATAATTATCATATAGCTAGAATAGCCATATCTAAGAATCAAATTTTAACACTGGAAATATATAAAAAGAAAGGCTGTATACAATTCAGCTAACACGGGCCGAAATGACCTTGGCAATAGGCAATTATCTTCACTCGATGTTTACAAAATCTATGAACTAAAAATAGTGCTGAAATAACTTATAATCTAATCGGGTCAAGCCAATTTTCCGAAAAGATATTCAAATCCAATGAAAATTATCATTACAATAAAATGTAATGAAACAAAAATAAAATAAAAAGAATTTAAAACTAACACACAAGCAATTTAATTACATATACGTAACACCTATGACATTCTCACAATGCTGTTGAACATTTCGTATATGTTCCATCGTAAGAGCAGACAGCTATCAAATACGTGTATAGATATGTCGGTTGAGGTCTATACACCAATCAGTTTCTATACAGTACCTATTTCAATAACTTATTTCTCATGCGCACCACGCAGCAAGAAAGACAAATTATCAGTTAATTCCGTCGGATGTGAGTTTAAACAAAAACTAGAAACATGGTAGTGAAGATATTGCCGGCTTATCGGTATTGCTTTCACTTGACTTTCTTTCCCTTTGATATATAATGTTTTATTAACCCTGTTAATTTGTCTCAATTCCGCTCAAATTGACCCCTAACTTATTTCCATATGCATTCTTTTACGATGTCCTCGACAAGAAACAATATATATGTTAAGGAATAATGGAATAAAAAAGTGCAAAGTGTATTTTTGCCACATTGAACTTTTAGCGAAAAAGGAGGTCCTTGTTCCAAAGCAGCACAGGCACCTTTCCCCAGTTTGTAAATATATTTTACTAAGCTAGAGCCAAAGAGTTGGGTTTAGGTTTTCTGATGATGAAGACGAGATTTGCGTATTGTGCGAAGGGTGTCGTTACAGACTAAAGAACATCTCATGGAATCTTTCCACCTCCTCCTCATTCTTTTCCGGTCATGTTGATTCCTTGCTCATGAACTGATTACCTAAAACAAACAAACAAACATTTGTATCAACAGATCTTTTGAATATAGTTGATGCAATCAAATGCTGATTCTGACTCTTTTAGTCATCTCGAAATGCTAAAATCAAGAAGAAACGCATTTCCTTTTTTAAAGACACAAACATTTACTATGGTGACGCAATTTCCTGCGAGGAAAGAAAAACCCCAAACAATAACGCCAAATGAGAAAAAACGCACGTGTAAATAGTTTTATTTTTAAAAAAATCTTTATATCAGATTAAACAAAATTTAGCCCAAAAGTAAAGACCGCGTTCTCATATCTAGCATATATGAGCTTCGACGCAGGCGGTTTCCGGAATTTTGCTTTACGATTGTACCCGACCCCAAAGGGCAAGATAGCACCAGTCCGTCTTTTATTCGTCTAGACGGATGGTTCTTTCAAAGAATTTATTTCAGTCTGTAAGTCGAGATCGAGGGTATCTCTTCTCCTCTTGCACAAAGAAATGAAAATACTACATCAATTATAATACAATTTATTGGGTAAAATTCAATAGATATCTCATATCTCTTTGTTTGACGCCGGTATTAATGTCGCCTTCAACTGTAATAAACCTTCAACAATCACGTCGGATTGGGCAAGTACAACCGAAATTGCCATTTTTAGAAGTTCGTCGAGTAGATTTATATTTACTGCACCGTTGACATCTTTTGTATATAAAATATCTGATGAAATACAAACAAATTTATAAATGTATGACATACATTGGATATCAAATTGGTGGTCAAGCTGTCGCCGGATTTAACATGATATCGCAATCAACGCGATTAGGAAAAGAAAAAAATTCACAAAACATTTTGTCTGCAAATACTTCTAAAAACACCGCTGTTGTTAGCATAGCGAATATTACAAACATACTGCATTTTCCCGTCTTCTTCGTCATTCTGAAAGAAAAGGAGAACGGTGATTCACCAAGATCTGAACCAGTTGTGATGCTGATATCAGAGGCTATGATTAGGAACAGCTTTATAGAAAGAGAAAGCTTACTGGGTATGCAACTCGTCATCGAAACATATTACAACAATTTCCATGTTTTCCGACCGTAATATTGTTCTTTATGGAGGGTTTCTAGCGTGGAATTAAACTATTTAAGTAATATTTTGTGTTCAAATAAAACCATTTATGCAATATTTCGTGTCGAATTAAACTATTTATGCAATATTTCGTGTCAAATTAAACCATTTAAACAATATTTCGTGTCGAAATAAATAATTTAAACAATCTTCAGTATCTAATTAAGCTATTTAAACAATATTTCGTGTCAATTAAACTATTTCTGTAATATTTCTTGTTGAATTAAACTATTTCAATCGTATTTCGTGTCAAATTAAACTATTCATGTAATATTTCGTGTCGAATTAAACTATTGAAAAAATATTTCATGTTGAATTAAACTATTTATGCAATATTTCGTGTCGAATTAAACTATTTCTGCAATATTTCGAGAAACAGAGCTTCACGTAGCGGTGTTGCTGAACACAGAAGGTGAAGCTTTTTGAAGTGCGCCAATTACTTTTTAAGATGATATTTTAATGTTAGATTTTCAACAACATTTCTCATTAACTATTCAAGACACATTTTCAGTTATGTTAAGTAAAATCATCAAACGTCTAAAAAAAAAGTGTTTTCTTTTGTCTTGTCAACTAAAGTGAGAAAATTTAATATTGCTTTTGACCGATGCAAACAGATAAATTGAGTTAGGGGCATAGTGACACACACACACACACACACACACACACACACACACACACACACACACACACACACATAGTATGTACAATGTATCATTGATAGCCTCGGATGAAGGAGGTTGCGGGTTCGAACCCCGGTTGAGTCGTACCAAAAGCTTATATGGTACTAGCAGTTGCCTCGCTTAGCGCTCAGCATTAAGAGGTTAGTGTTAGAACTGGTGGGCCTGGTGTCAGGATAATGTGACTGAGTGGGATATGATGCTACATGTCTTCGGCATGATGCCCAAGTGCTAGACATCACTATGAAGTTTCACACTGCAGGCATCGTAGCGATATGACTGACAAAATTGTTACAACTGCGTTAAAAATTCGAAACACACACACACACACACACACACACACACACACACACACGTATCATTGATAAACCACGAGATGTATGCATGTTTCATGAATAGGTAACGAGGCTTGCCGAGTTAGTGAAAAATGTATACAATAAGTGATATATCAAAGATGCAGAGTAGATACTGTACATATAATTTTACTAATATCACATGCCAATAGACATACTTCTCACTGAAGCCAGCACATATCAGCGGGAGGGCGCACTTGCTGAATCATTGAAGTGTCATGTTTGATTTAATTTTGTTGATATACGTGATTAAATTATATTTTACATACGGGGGCTCGTGTTATTCTATTCTGTATAGCCTCAGATGCGGGAGATCACGTGTTCGAACCCCAGCCTAGTCATACCAAAGACTTATAAAAATGGTACTAGCAGCTACCTCGCTTGGCGATCAGCATCAAAAGGTTAGTGTTGGTCGGTCTGGTGTCAGCATAATGTGACTGGGTGGGACATAATGCTAAATGTCTGCGGCATGATGCCCCAGTGTTAGAAATCACCATAAACTGCTACACTGCAGACATCGTGGCGATATGACTGAAAAATTTGTAAAGCTACGTTCAAAATCTAAATCACACATATCTTCGATCTAGGCAATAACACTTTGGTCAATCATCTCCAAGAAAACGATAACCAAAAACCATTAGGAGTTGGGGAGATCCATCATCTCCGCCACCTTGGGACAACTGTAAATGTGATAACACACACACACACACACACACACACACACACACACACACACACACACACACACACACACACACATGTATGTATATGTGTGTGTGTCTTCAAATGAGATCAAAGTAATGCACATCTTTCTTGAGGCACGGCGAAGAATTTAACATCCAAGAGATATTATGACTGTTTAAAACTGTTGGCACTTTTCTGTATAACTCTTAAGTACATGTGTACTTTCCTCAAGGAAATCACGACAATTTATATTGCCTTCCTCTGTCATCCTAAATTTGTTTCGCAATTCATTATTAGATTTTTCGAACTTTACCATTATTGGCACTAACTACATAGTTACTTTTGTGCTGACGTGCCGAAAAGACTCCTAATTATATAATTACTGTCCGGTTCCCTGTGCAATTAAATGTTCAATTAAATTAGTACATAATATGCAAACGAAGTTTAAAGTATGGACAGGCAATCTATATGAAAAATATCTCAGTTAGGAGTTTTAAACTATTATGTATAGGAATGACATCACCGAATAATGAAATGGATACATTTTATTATTGGCTTACACTATAGACTTGCCATATTTAGGCAGGTACCATTGAATAATTAGAGCTAGAAACCATATTGGGTGTTGTTTTGTCTGTGTCGTGGTACGTGGTATGAATTATATACTACGTCAAAGAACTGTAAAATTATAAATCACGTGAAGTAGAAAAAACATACAAAATTAGTCTCTGTAGTTGTCTTTAGTTTAATTAGACGAAATTGTTTGTGGTATTAGCGTGTTTTATAGAACCTTTCAGTGGCAGTGCCCAATGACTGAAGATCCTTCGAAATTCAAGGGAAACAACGACCTGAATCGACCGCGCTGGTAACCTAAATGGTTAAAGCGTGCGCCATGAATGTGGGATGTCGCGGGTTCTAACTCCGGCTGAGTCGTACCAAATATATAAAAATGGTACTTGCAGCTGCCTCACTTGGCGCTCAGCATTAAGAGGTTAGTGTTAGGACTGGTCGGCCTGGCGTCGGGATAATGTGACTGGGTGGGACATGATGCCATATGTCTGCGGTATGAAGCCCCAGTGCTAGACATCACTATAAACTGCCACACTGCAGACATCGTAGCGATATGACTAAAATTGTTAAAGCTATGTTAAAAATCCAAATCACACACACAAACCCCACCCCCACCCCACGCAACCTGAAACCAAACCCACACATTATCTTTCACATTCCCCCACCACCTTGGTCTTGATGTGAACTTGGGATCAATATGGCACTCTTTCTGCATCAACAGGTGTTTTTAGACCCCTGGCGTGTTACAGTACTATTTGTAGCGTCAGAAATCACCATTTTTGGGGGCTCTGTTTTATAACTATATCCTCTAGAGTTTTAATCAGTTTTCACACACGATGCAAAATATGAACGTGTAAATTGTTACAAGGTCACTGAACCAGCTCAGTTCGTTACTTCTTTGCTCGTGTTATTTTTATGGAGATGCTTCTTTTAAAGTCAGGTACCATTTTGGAACTTGGGTGCGTTTCGGCACCCGTGACCTGAAATATGGTTCGATATTACTCTGATGATTATATGACTTCGCTTCAGCTGAATTCGAAACATGAACAGTTCAGTTTTTATCAAAACCAACAAAGACATGTCCAATAAATTAAAAGTGAGCAAATTTTGGGGGGTCACAGTTTCAAAGCATTTCCAGTTTTGACGTAATGCAGTTAACAAAATGAGCTCGTACAGCCAGGTTAAATACTCGACTCAGGTGCGCACGCGCTGAATACACTGGGCGATTGGGTGACTGTCGCTTGATTTAATGCTTGTCGCAAGAGAAACGCATTACTCCGTACATATTATTATTTAATGATATATTTTGATGCAAATTTGAGAGCAGTAAATACGGTATATTTAGCATGACATAGCGTAACACGTAATTTAAAGACTGTAACACTGTACACAACTGATTATTTCCTCGTATTGTTCCTTGTACTTAGATCGTGTCCCCTTACTCCCGGGGCTGTTTCTTTATGTGTACACGTCAATCACAGCTTGACTTTTGTCCGCTGATTACTGTAATGATTAACATCAAATTACAATGTCATATTTAGTTATAGTTGCAAAGTCATTATATATGAAATGAACCAGATTAAGATTATTATCTAATAAGATCATGTTTGATAATGCAACAGGTGTTTTATTTTTGTGAAAACAGGTGTGGGTACAGAGGGAATAAACGTCACCAGGTGAAAAAACTCCGATTTCTGTCATCACGTGAGCCTTATTTTCACACTTATCAGAATTAATATTAGTTTTGAAATATGTTCTCAAACGTACAGCGGTTGAAGTTAGTTTCTCGCAAGCAGGACATCTGATCGACCCAGCTACCAATTACACTCGTAATATCTTGTCACAGCCAGATATCTCACTTTTATTTGGAAATATACCCTGTCCCGAAATCTTAATCCCTCTGGACACCCTCCCATTAGAAATAAGATTTGTAAACATTTGTCATCCTTGGTGGATCATTTTTGTATGTATGTATGTATGTATGTATGTATGTATGTATACTGCTTATTATGCTTGTATAACGTACTTTTTCAATGTTTTTTAACTGTTATATGGATTAATGTATTACTATTTGTTATTTGCAGATCTTACCAAAAATAAAATTATTATTATTATTATTATTATTATTATTATTATTATTATTTTCTTGCTGTATTCAGTTGAAAAAGCCGTTGTGATTGTTATTTTTGTTTTAATTTTATTTTTGTGCTTGCAATTAATTCATACTCATTAATATTTATGAAAGGAAAGTCACTCGTGCGTCAAAGTTAATTCGAGGGCTATATCATTTTTATGTCCGTCTTGATTAATCACAGAGATACTAGTTAACTTTTTTCTACCTATTCACACTTGTATTATTGCGCGAACTTTCTAAAGTGCACGTTTGTTGGCTATATATTGCCGTTACCTAAGTTATCTTGACTAACGTTCTTTGAATGCTGATATGCCATTAACTTAGTGGTCTCGACTTCTGTTCTTTTGAATACTGATATGCCATTAACTTAGTGGTCTCGACTTCTGTTCTTTTAATGCTGATATGCCATTAACTTAGTGGTCTCGACTTCTGTTCTTTTAATGCTGATATGCCATTAACTTAGTGGTCTAACCTGATATGCTATTGCCTTAGCGGTCTAAACCACTGTTCTTTAATTCTGATATGCCATTACTTTAGTGGTCTTAACTAGTTCGTTGAACGCTGGTATCTGTTTGACCGCCATTGAAAGTCTGTATTTCTCAGTGTAGGTCCAACTTTTACAGTCCCTCTTATGGTGAAGAAATTTCCAACAGGATGTTTGCTGATTGAAAGTTGTATCAATATTCACGACGCACCATCTTGATCTTTAACAGGATTTTTTCGGGAACGTGAGAAATATACTCCTTCATTATGCATCGCTGTTGGTTGCTAAAATCGCATCCTTGAGATCAGAATTTTGTGTTTAGCAAAGCCCAGTGTCTGACGCGACGTCCTGACCCTTCGATTCGATGAGATTAAATTGCAAACCGGAGCGGCGGATTTTTAATTTAAACATATTGTTCTACAAAAACAAAAAGGGATAACAGAAGATTGTACCTGGTTTTGTCTAATTTGGATATTTTTCCATCCACGAAGTTCGCGCTCTGACGTCGTCCTAGACAAAGGATAAGACCTAACATAGTGACGCGAGTATCAGCATCAGGGTTTTGACTATCTTAAGCCGATAAAAAGCCTGTCTTGGGTAACAGCAGCCTGATAGGTAGGAATGTTAATGAACGGATGGTCAACGTCCCTCCATAGTCACCAGCCACTGGCGACATGCCGCTACTCTCCTTTATCACCTATGACTGGTTTGTGCTGCGTTTTCCTCCTTTGTCATGAACACGCATCAACAACACAGTGTAACAATCTCCCACACGTCAGTTGCAGAGTCTTTTTTATCGATCGATAAGCAACTATGCTTGAAAGAGAAACTTTGATTGACTCGTTCAAACAGGTGAAAGGTCATGTTGGGTCACTTTGGCGAGAATAAGTTACCCGCGCTCGCGATAATTTTGCTAACAGGCTAAGAGTATTCATAATATCAGGCTAAACATATTCATGAAATCTCTGTACAGGCGGACACGGGTGATATGGTGCGTGGCCGATTGTCGCCCGTGGCTTGCGACGATGTTGTCGCCCAAGCTAGCATGAGATGCGAAATTAACGTTAAATACCATGATACCCAAACAAACTGTACATAATGACATAGTGTGATACAGTGAAATACTTGCAAAAAAATCTAACAATATAGGATAAATGATTGTGATGGTTGCCGCAGACGTTTCTAAAATGAATATTCTCCTATCCCTCCTCCTCTCACACACACTGTTAATAAACCAAAAGAAGACAAAAAGAACTTCAAATTAAGGTGCCGCCTGTATTTCCATTCATTTGTCAACACACCATTATCAGGCTGGACGTACCCCTTGTTTGACTTAAAGCACATTCTGGCAGTTAGGTTTCTTTTGTCCTCGCTTGATGCCTCGCGATGGAAAAATAATAAATCATACCATTTTATGTAAATTTTTGCGTATGTTTGTCGTTCAGTGCCCCGATGCTGTCTGTGTTTACTGAATGCATGCCTTCATACGTAACAGCGGACGCCGTTTTTCTTGCATGTTAATTAGCGTTCATAAACACAAACATTTTATGACCCAAAAGGTTTCTTTCCCACACTTCGCAAATATGTCCGTTAGTATTGGTATCTCTAGTTCAGTTCTTTGTTCAAAGATTTGTAATTTCTACAGTTTTAATGTTTAAACAAGGCATGGGGTCCGTCGGCAGATTTGCATTATTAAGAAGCTGACGAAAACAAAATCGCCTGGTTTATTGGATGGAAAGGGACGTTAGCTGTGCATTTATTCCCTTCATCAATCACTGATAAGCCCTTGTGACAGTTTCCAGTGATTTGGCCTCGTGCTTTATGGTGTTTTTTTTGGGTTGTTTTTGTCAACTAAAAAGGTCTGGGACACGTAAACATTTATTTTACGGTACAAGCTGGACGAAAACCGGTCTACACATCGGTGAAAACGAGATAACGCCTCTGGGAAAACGTCGGACAATATTTGTCTGAACCAAAAGTACAGGGTATGAGAAGTAATCTGTGAAACCGTATGCGATCAAACTGACCAACTCATAAATGCATATATTCAAATAAAACGAAATTTACGGCACACGTTGTGGTGTTAGATATTTGTTGGAACAAAAAGTCCATCGTGGTAAAAACAAGTATGCGAAAGTGGCTCGTTGTAATCAAAACTTTTGTTTGCCACACCAAAACCTGCTTTAGATGTTATGTGTGTGTGTGTGTGTGTGTGTGTGTGTGAGAGAGAGAGAGAGAGAGAGAGAGTAACTTTTCCCGTCATTATACCGCCTTAAAACATGTTTAGACGTATCAATCCAGTTTGTATAGAATTAAACATATCCAATGTCTTCAAATAGAAAAAAAAAAGCAACGAAAAATTTCTATTACGAAAAATAAATACCAAGCATTTTCAATGTTGCAGTTAGTTGTGACCGACTGTGAGGACAGTTTTCTGGAGACGATGTTTCTAAAAAGTACGGAAAACTAAAGAACATTTCGGAATCTATTTACACCCTTCGTTGATTTATTCAGCTAATGTAATACAATTGCTGAAAAAGCAATTTTTCATTCCAATACTATTTTTCTTTCCCGGTGTAAAGTGGATCAATTAGCACTCAGTTTTGTCACCTAGAAGTTCCGCTGTCGTTTACGAGTTTGCATCTAATTTGCCTAAAAGATCACACTGGTAATTAATTCTTGCTTGCCTTCTTGATATTGCAGGGGAGATATCGTTGTCTTATGCCAATGACGCCACCAAAAGTCATACATTTTCTACCTTTGATGAATCCGACATGAAAATTTAAATTTTATATAGATGACAGCTGCATTATCGCACACTAAGGGTCATTAACGAAATCCAATCAGATATTCTTATGCTAAGACCGGTCAGTGCTTGCGTGCCTAATGGACAGTATCATCAGTGATAAACAAGGATTTAACAAAACTGTAGAGCGTTAATAACCAGATTAACCTCATCCAGCTGACGAGGTGGTCACAGCTAGATTATTAGATTAATAAGGTAAGATTATTATAATCATGATTTTTTAAAGGCTGGGGTACAGGTATAACACTATCCACATGTACAGTAGTAAAAGTAATTTTTTTGCTGTTGAAAAAAAAATCAAAGCGGAATTCACGTATTGGATCATTACCTATCTACCTCCATGCCTACTTAAACTTACAAACATACATACCCACCAATCTAATCTAATAAAGAATTTCTTATGCCAAGCGTGGTCAGTGCTTGCTAGCTTAATGATCAGTATCATCGCTGATAAACATGATTTCACAAGAAATAATCAAATTAACCTCCTCCAGTCTCAGCTAGATTAGTAGATCAATCATGTTTGTTTTTGTGATTGCTTTTATTAGGGATGGAGTGGGGGATAACAGCACCCACGTGTACATTAGAAAATTTTTTGAATTTCTACCTTTGTAAAATATAATTACAGGAAAATTCACGTATTGGACCATTACCTACCTACCTACCTATCTACCTACCGCTCCGGTGGCCTAGTGGTAAGAGCGTCCGCATCGGATGCGGGAGATCGCGGGTTCGAATTCCGGTCGAGTCATACCAAAGACTTACAAAAATGGTACTAGCAGCTGCCTTGCTAGGCGCTCAGCATTAGGAGGTTAGTGTTAGGACTGGTCGGCCTGGTGTCAGGATAATGTAACTGGGTGAGACATAATGCTACATGTCTGCGGCATGATGTTCCAATGCTAGACATCGCTATAAACTGCCACACTGCTGACATCGTAACGATATGACTGACAAAATTGTTAATGCTACGTTAAAAAATCCAAATCCAAATTACCTACCTACCTACCTGTCCACCTATCTAGACATATCTACATACCCTGCCCACCAATCAAGCTAACTATATTATAACTTTCTGTTAAATTGTTTCCCTCTCTAAACCTACATCTTCCTTCCCCTTGAAGACCTTTGAGACATTGATTCTGTCAAGGTTTATACAATGTCCGTATATCTGTGAGTGGTAAATAGCTACTACCGTATGTAATCGTTTATAAGACGTGTCCAACTGCAAACTGCACAGACCCAGATATGCCATCGCATAATGCGCCGGTAGATCTGGGTCTGTACAGTTTGTTAGGATTAATCAGTAGAATAAACGACATAGACCCTGATACGCAGTCGCATTATGTTACGTTAAATTAGGATCTTTTTGTTTGCAGTTTGACACTACTTAAAAGCGAGTACAACAGTATATTTAAGAGTACTGAATGGAGGTAGCAGTGGACATTATTGGGTAAAATTTTATGACGTCACAAAATTTGAATATTTCTTGCGTATTTAATTATTTGTGCATCAACATTGCACATAAATTACAAAATTAGCCATTCCTTGACAATTTGTAAGAAATTTCCCAAACTCTTGTTAATGATGTACGCCTAAGCGTCATCTGAGGTTCAGAGTTTGAACGTCAAGTGTTAAGGTGTATACTACAGCAGAAATGAGTGGTATTACATCTTTAACAACTCGGACCATGATAGACATGAACCTTATTCGTCAGTGTACATCTTTGACTAGGTTCCTAACTTTGCCGCTAAATATCACTGACAAAACAGAAGTTAGTGTATCCACATGTGATCCGGTATGAAGGAACGATTTTTTTTTTCCTCTTCATTGACAAATGTTTATTATCGATAGTAATATTAATCACGGCAGTCAGCGAAAAAGATCTCCAATTTTTAGCTTTTAAAATTCATTCGGTTACATATACAGACAGAGATGGCAATATTAAACGTATAGTCATGACGATGCATGCATGTGAATGATTGTGCTTGCGTGTGCATGTCATATGCGTTCATATGCTTGCATACATGTAAAACACAATCATAGGTGCAAAACGGGAGCCCAGTTTTACAAATTTATATCCCAGTTAAAATAGTTCTTCTATTTATAAACGTTCGAAAGCAATCATACATGAAACATTTACTTTCCCGAAGACTTTCAGGGTCGAATGAACCCATGACGTGGATCTAGAATCTGCTGACAGCTATTATTATTATTATTATTATTAGTAGTAGTAGTAGTAGTAGTAGTATTCAACATTATTTTATACTTGATGCCAAAATGTAGAGCCTAAAACACGTATAACTGACTTATTTCCCATTACGTTCATCTGGCATTATTGGTATTTGAGAGGGATCGGGTATTTATTATTTCATGGAAAACCCGAATTGACACACGAAGAAAGTAAAAGGTAACTTAGCATGTAAGACGGAGATGTTGTGATTACATTAAGATCAACGAACATACAGTACATAGTAAGTGTTTAAAAGCTCGTATGCCTGGTTACTAGCTATATTTTTGTTTTGTCTAATTCTTAAGAGAGTTTTTGAAGCTAATCCTTTTGACTGGCTGCTTTTAGTAAATGTATTTGTAAGGAATCTATTGTATTTATGAAACGAAGGTCAAGTATATTTAATTGAATCCAAAGTTTTTTTGGGGGTGGGGGTTTTGTGAAACAGTATATATCTCCAATCAATCTAATTTCCCGTATAATTAGGATGTACAGAAACATGTCGTTCTCTCAAACAATTTATACTCTTCACATAATTATTTATTCATGAATTTATTTAAAAGGGCTGCCTCATCCACTGATGCTAGAGACGCCAAGATACAATGTCCTACCTGACGCCAAGATACAATGCCCTAACTGACGCCAAGATACAATGCCCTACCTGACAATGTGTAAAGGGAAACCGATTTCCTAAAATTTAAAATGTATATTACCACACATAACATTAGTATTCTTCCTTATTATCTTCCTGGCACGCAAATATTCTATTTTTCGTACCGTTACGACCCTATGGTCTTAAAATAAGTAACAGAAATGAGCAAATCCAACAAATTTTGCAAAAAATTCAACAAATAATTTATTTCCACAGAATACAAAATGAACATTAAAAAAATAAACAAACATACAGTATTGTGAATTAAATCCCATATAGTCATAAAAGTTTTATCACAAGTTCAAATGTATAAAGTTCCAAATGAATTACAGTAGCATTCCAAATAAATTCCGATATTGAACGTGTTGATGTGCCTGTAGTCTAAAATATACTACTGTGCCAGTAGCCTAGATTGTGACGATGTCCTAAGAGTCTTTTGATGTATCACAATAATATAATAATACAATCCCAAAATGTTCTTGTCTGAAGTCACTATAATTCCAAATTAATGTTTCTGCTCAAGAATATTATTGATGAGCACTTTGTAGCTCAAGTGAATAGTAATTTCAATAAATAATTCCCACAGATGAAGTACTGAACACAGTAATAAGACTGATTCTGCTAAAGATGTTAATGCAAGAATTTCTCAAGTAAACAACATTATAAAAAAAGCTAAGACACAAAAACAGAACCATGATGAGGGTCAAAAGTTAATGTCTAGAACATTCTAAGTTGTCAACAAGACATGGTCTGTTACTAAAATTATAATAAAAAACATGGGAAACATCAGGTAGACCGGGTTATTCGATAGGGGAATTCCAAAATGTCCTAGAATCAGATTAAGATAAGCATGTTTACATTAATAATTTTTTTTATTATCTGAATATTTGACCCACATCATAGGAAAATATCAAGTTATGTATTCTATTGTTTACAAAATCAATGCTACTGGTCAGACAGACAGTGAACTTGATTTTGGATAATGTCAAGTACTAAATATAATTATACATAACATATCATCATGGAGAAAAAAAATAACAAATAATACCAATTAAATAAACAATACCAAGATCAGAACCAACCTAGCAGCTTTAAGAAAGAGTTGTATGACAATCACCTGATAGATAATCCCATATGCAACCGTGGCATCTAATAGATAATCCCGTATGCAACCGTGGCACCTAATAGATAATCCCATATGCAACCGTGGCACCTGGTAGATAATCCCATATACAACCATGGGACCTGATAGATAATCCTTTATGCAAGCGTGACACCTGATAGATAATCCCATGCAACCGTGGCACCTGTTAGATAATCTCATATGCAACCGTGGCACCTGATAGATAATCCCATATGCAAGCGTGGCACCTGGTAGATAATTCAATTTGCAATCGTGGTGTAGACACAGAATATGCATGAGGTAGCATTATCAAATGTACTTGATACACAATTCGAAGGCAAAATTTCATTTTTAGTCATAACGAAATATTCATTATCATCTCTTCAAACTCTCTTTTATTTGGCTCGCATGAACAAAATGTTAATTTCTTTAACTTTTTCGAAAGTGCATTAAGGATACAATTCGTTATGATTATTATTATTATTATTATTATTATTATTATTATTATTATCATCTCAGACAGCACAATAACCAGATGATAGTTGATGTAGGTGCACTGCATACTAAATTTGATTCTTTCTTAAGTTTGGTAACACCATTGTTTACTCGTGTTTGATATTTCCCATTTCCAACCGTTACCTTTACATTTTCAGCACATCTTATTGGTGATGTTTTATTTTCTTTCTTTTCTGTCGCTTGTTATGTTTGATTAATTTGACCCATTGTATTTCCATGGGGGGAAAGGGCTTATCTAATGTCGTGAGAACTAGCAGCCCGACCCCTTTTGTATAATTTAGCAAATTACAATGTTTAAACTGAACACTGTCAAATTAAGCTTTGGGACCTTTTTTCCAGGCGTATAAATCAATACAGTTCCATTTTCAGCTCAATGGTCTATTCTCATAAGCATGTACATAATCATAGAATATGTACTACAAATATTGCGTGGTCATCAAATGTTATATGCACAACTTTAAACAGATTTAAAAAAGGCAACCATCAAGAGCTGGAAAGGAGGGGATGGACAAAAATAACAAATCTTTATAACAGATTACCAGTAAAACTTTGGTTTTGAACGCTTCATATACAAAATTAGCAAGGGAACATATTTTCTTCAGATGACCAGAAGCTAACAATTGAAAGTACTTTATGTTATGCATGGATATTTTTTGCAAAAGTAGTTTTTAATTAAGTTTACACGTAAATTAGTATACTCTGGACACACAACGATACACAGTATGAAAAATATTATATCAGTCTCCAATATCATGGTTGTCCCATAAAGTACAAAATGACGGCTGTCTCATAGGGTACAATGTCACGGTTGTTCCATAGCGTACAATATCACAGTTGTTCCATAACGTACAATATCATGGTTGTTCCATAGCATACAATATTATGGTTGTCCCATAGTGTACAATATATTTTGCTTCTTTAAATTCCGTATGTCCCAGTTTCTTTTCTCATATTATTAGAAAATCCTAGGAGTACTGACAAAGCCGCCTTTATATTTATGTTTAGACAAGAATTTAAATTAATATTCGAGGCCAAAGTCAGTTTAAATATTTGTATATTAAGACAGATTATCAGAATTACGTAATTTTATTGTTCCAGTCAGAAAGAAAAGCATCTGTAACCTTTTGTTCAAAAATTGGAATCAGTACAACTAGTTGGTGTTCATACTTTCTCCGAAGAATAATGGTTTACCAGAGCTGGGAGAAAGTGAACATAAGCTTTTGATCACAATCGATATCGGGACAGAAGAACGTCAGACACAACAATTTTGATATGAATCTTTCCCAAAATATGACAATCATTCCTGTTGCAAAGTATAATACAAATGTCAATAAATTTCGTCGGCCTTAGGCCAAGTAATGATTCCTCTACGTTCTTTTATTTTAATTTTAGAAAAACTATTTTCTGTCCTCTTCTCCAATTTTTAACATAAATATATCATATCATATTATTCTCCTTAATAAACGTTTGCCCACTTTCAAATCTTCATTTCCAAACTTGACTACTGTAATTTAAGTAAGCTTGACAGCCATTCAAAGAATGTCAACTTAATTAAAAAGTTCTTTGATTGTGTGCCAAAGGAGGAAATCTTGGAATTTTGTAAAGGTTGATGTTTATAACCCATCCCAAAAAATACTTTAAACACATCAAAAACATTGACTGTAGTTTAAGGACAATAATTTATTTACCTCTATCTTTTATCAGGTATAATTTATAAATTATATTAATACTTTCCTTTGATTGGTTACCTTGTTGGAGTACACGTTTAATTTTATTCCAAATGTTTGGTTTATCGTCAAATATTTAGCAAGCCTTTCCTTTACTATTGCTAGCACCACACTTTTATTTGTCTGGATTGTGCTGATGTGTCGTTAAACACTGTATTTACACATTATATAATCGATATTTATGGACTGTAGGTTTTCGATTACGAGGAGATAAATATGAGTTGTGATTCCAGTTATATATATATATATATATATATATATATATATATATATATATATATATATATATATATATATATATATATATATATATATATACACACACAGTATGTGCCAATTCATTTCCCAAATTTATTGCCATACAAGCTATATATTCTTACGACTCTATGGTCATAAACTAAGCAACAGAAACAAGCAAAACCAACAAGTTTTATAAAACTTAACAAACAGTTTAATTATAAAAGTTATAAATGAAAAATGTGAGATGAACTTACAGTATTATGAAGTGAATCCAAACTAATCCATATAAAGGTCTATGAAAGTCCTAAATGAAAGAAAAGTTCCTTATAATTTTCAAAACCAGAAATGTACTGGTCCTCCAAGATCCCTGGCGTTGTCAAGATGGCGTTGTCCAGAATTCCTTCGAATAATTCACAACAGTTCCAGAATAATATTATAGTGCAAATAATGAGCATTTTCTATGTCCACCGAACAGTCCAAACAAATGTTTTTCTTCTCGAATAATATCTAAGTACAACATTAAACATGTCTGCAGACTTACACAGGGAACACACAAAATGAGGATGACTCCAAAATCGGAATGAATCTGATTGCTCAGTTCTCTCTTTACAGAGACCTAATATTGCGACACTTATTTCACAATATACCCCACATGACAGACCACACTACTCATTTTGCTTCGAATTTGCCTATTCATGTGACCTTGCCCAACCAATGGGAAGTTACTGAATTCTTCTAGAAACGTCGAAACTCCGTCAGCCAATGTGAAATTAATCCAAAGTCGCCATTAAGTCTTATTATTAAGATTATTATTAATAATTGTCAACACATTCGTAAACCATCTATTTATAGATCCTATGTAATAGTATGCTCTTAACAGACTCAGGTCACGCAGGCAAAATTAACTAAAATTATTCTGCACAATTTACAGCCATATATAAAAATTATACAATTTGGATAAAATCACGTACCAGGAGTTAAAAAAATATAGATATACATAACAATATAGTGAGCTTAATATTATCATTACAAATCTGTACAGTCATAATATTACGTGGTTTTTAAATTCAAAACGTATATAATTTTCAAAACTGGCGGTCATAATAAAAATTGTAAGCGAAAATTGATACAAAAGAAATAAGCAGACCAGTCAACATTATGTGAATTTTGTCCAAACTCAAGTCTCAGTGAACGTAAAAAATTATCTTCTGTTCTCTGATTGTAACGTGCGTACGTGAGTGGCGATTAGATATATTATATCGTCACGACAATCTCGATATACTGCTATACATCTCAGTATCGATACATCCCAAATACCAGCATATTAAGTGTCAATAAACAAGACCCTTATGTCTGTCTTTTAGTCACCCTGATACGTAAACAAAATTGTGCCATCACGTGCGAGTACATTGTATAGATGTGTCATTATATGTGAGCACATTGTACAGATGTGACATGATATGTGAGTACATTGTACGGATGTATCATATGTGAGTACATTGTACAGATGTGCCATTATATGTGAGTACATTGTACAGATGTGCCATCATATGTGAGTACATTGTACAGATGTACCATCATATTTTACTTCATTGTACAGATATGCCATCGTTTGTGAGTACATTGTACGGATGTGAATAGACTGTACAGACTTTTCAAAAGAAGTTTGACGTTAAGTTTTACTTGTGCATTATTCCCTTTGATCAGCAAAAATATTTTGTTTTTTAATGCATGTTTATGTTTTTGTTTTTTAAAAGTCCATGCTGTCGGTATATAATTTAACCACAGTATATAAGCAGCCCAGTCAATAATATGGAAATTTTGTCCAAACTCAAGTCTCAGTGAACGTAAAAAATTATCTTCTGTTCTCATATTGTAACGTGCGTACGTGAGTGGCGATTAGATATATTATATCGTCACGACAATCTCGATATATTGCTATATATCTCAGTATCGATATATCCCAAATACCAGCATATTAAGTGTTAATAAACAAGACCCTTATGTCTGTCTTTTAGTCACCCTGATACGTAAACAAAATTGTGCTATCATATGCGAGTACATTGTGCAGATGTGCCATTATATGTGAACACATTGTACAGATGTGCCATGATATGTGAGTGCAGTGTACAGATGTGCCATTATATGTGAGTACATTGTACAGATGTGCCATTATATGTGAGTACATTGTACGGATGTATCATCATATGTGAGTACATTGTACAGATGTGCCATTATATGTGAGTACATTGTACGAATGTATCATCATATGTGAGTACATTGTACAGATGTGCCATTATGTGTGAGTACATTGTACAGATGTGCCATTATGTGTGAGTACATTGTACAGATGTGCCATTATATGTGAGTACATTGTACAGATGTATCATCATATTTTACTTCACTGTACAGATATGCCATCGTTTGTGAGTACATTGTACAGATGTGAGTAGACTGTACAGACTTTCAAAAGAAGTTTGACGTTAAGTTTTACTTGTGCATTATTCCCTTTGATCAGCAAAAATATTTTGTTTTTTAATGCACGTTTATGTTTTTGTTTTTTTAAAGTCCATGCTGTCGGTATATTATTTAACCACACTATATATTCTTCCTATTTATTTATCCAGGATACACGACTGCAAAAAATCCCTGGAATTTTAGTATATACAGAATTCGCTATACAAACATAAAAACAAAACCAGTTAAAGATGAATGCGTCAGGCAGTATGGTGAGGCAATTAAACAAGAACCAGATTCTGTTTATTGCATATAAAAACTATTCAAAAAAAACATACCTAAATTGTTTTAAGACTGGAGTTACTTAAAAAAGATGTCTTCGTTTTGTTCCTACCCCTTATTTTAGTGTATTTGTTTCTGTATGCGATGCATTTATATTCATTACAAATACACATCAAGTAGGGCATATTAGATCCAAAAGAAAATAATATCAGATCAAATCTGTTTGAATACCGCGTTTGGCTCTGAGCTTTTAAATTTGATGCGGTAACCTCATCTAATGCTTGGGGGGAGGGGAAGAGAGGGAACATTCTACTTTGGGGGCCAAGAAAATAAAAGAATACCTCAAATAATGAGCTATGTATTGTTTGCTTGTTTGTATTTAATTTGGTCTAATTCTTTACACCGTGGATCACATAACCTGCGTTGAGGTTCGTCTGAATTTAGCATGTTTAATATCATGTTATTTTGTTTGTTGTTACTTTCTTCCTTCATTTTAGGTATCGGAAACGAAGTACATGTACTTCTTGCTTGATCTCATGAAATGAATAGCGCATCTTAATAAACTTGTAACGAAGTATCGCTCCTCGTGCTGTGTTACATGTGTTTTTAAATCTACAATGCAGTTTTTTTATTTTAGAAAATAAAAAGGAACGAATTGTTACAGAACCCGGACGGACCGAAAATCTTTTTTTTTTTTCTTGTGTTTTTTTAAATATGAAGTGGATTATCTGGCATTATTATCTTAGTTTAATGAAAACCACAAGTTTTATGTTGCTCATAGCAGAGGAGCCATTTTAATCATTTCATCGCGCTTGAAACCACTGTAGTCTAGACTCGCCCATGTCTTACATGGTCTTTCTATAATAAAATCATGTTATGTACCATATGCAGCAATTTCCAGACCCGTTCCAATACTGCTACAAACTAATTTATGTAAGATATTAGTGTAATATTTTTTGTTTGTTCATTGTTTGAAACCACACTAACAAATAAATAATCAATTTATCGATCATAGTCTACAGCTGATCGACATTTTCTAAGCGTGATGCACAGTCAGCTATAAAACCCCATTAATCTTCACTTTTAAAATGCCATCAAGAAACTTTGTCGTCTGCAGCACTTGTCATGGTAACTCGTAAATGGCATGCACGTTTTCTTCGGACATCTGTCCAGATGGCAGTATGGGCGTGTCGTTGTCATGTTACCAGTGTGGCGTTTGGCACGTGAACATGATGGCTGAAATAATTCTTGTGAATAATGGGGATATACACCAATGGAGGCCAAGAGAAAACAAATTCCAGAATAGCAATTTAAAAACAAATTTACAGACAAGTGTTAAATTGTTTGCTTCACAGATGATCCTAAAATTAATGACTGAAGATTAATTTATCAAGTACGAGACGGATATAGAATAACATTACAGCCACTATTCGAGAAAACGTTTTTCAAATTCAAATATCGATATTTCTTAAAATGGAACCGACGAGCACAACAAAAGTCTAAAAAACAATAGGTATTCCAATACATAAAATACAATCCCTTCTTTCATATTTATTGTCTAAAAATTTTAATAGACTTGTCAACACAAAATAATATAGAGATTCGTTTTAATTATCTAAATGACTGTTTTATTGACATGCAACGTGATCATTTTATTATTTGAATGGTAATATTTCAATTGCTATGGAAATTTGGCTAGAATACTGATCGAAGTACGACACCCCCCATAAGCACCTGTCTTAACGAGCCAGTCCTTTGCTAGGGTTGTCTATTGATTGCTTGGATGTATATGTATATACCGTTCGTAAAAACAAACAATTGCCCGTCATATTTATGTTATCTACAAAGTAATTATATCAAAATATATAAAAGGCATTTATTGTTAACCCAGTCCATCCGTTCGTCCGGTTACTTTTGTAGAACATAAAGCATGTGCATGCCTGCTATCCCGATTTAATTGATAGATCCAAAAACAAATACATTTTTATATAATTATGATCTATGCAAACAGCTGATTCTCACGAGAAATATATGTTTCCAGTGAGCCAAGATAATCTCCGTGTGGTAATGTTTATTTTATTAAATCTTCTGAAAAATGGTATTTTGATTTCGATGCCATGAACTGTAGATCTCCTTATCGAAATATCATGTATTAAAGAATTTTGTGCTGCACATATCCTTTGTTCAGAAACTGTTATAAAACTGGAGCCCGGTATCATTGATAGAAACACGTAGGAGCCAAGGTTTTCATTCATCGTCTGTGTTTGCCTCTAAGATGCTTCAAAATTATAATGAAAATTCAAAGACTTTTAAAATTAAAACTTGGACTCAGACTGAAGAAATCTTCCTTTTACTTTCCTGTTTTAAAGCTCAATTCATTCAATATAATGCCATGAGCATTTTGCAACAGCATGTCGTCAGAAGAAAGTAGCAGTCGTCTACTGTTAGCCGATTTGTGAAGCCAACGAGCAAATGTGCTCTCGGAAATGAAAACGTTGCAAGAATTAGCAAAAGCTTAATAAATATGTTTTGTTTCAAAGTTTAGAGTGAACAGATCTGCTCTTGCGAAACAAGATGACATATCTGCGTGTCTATTCGCGTTTTCCACCAGTGAGTTAGTACATTGTCATATGTGCTCAAGATCTGGTCCCAAGATGGATGGATGGATGGATGGCAAAAATTTCTCCTCGATAATTATCGAACATTCTGGTTAAGCCTGTCTTTTTATGAAGATCTAACGTATCAACTGGTGAGCTCGAGTTTCATGATCCCTATCCCTGACCCGGATGTGGCATGGGTTTGATGTAGGTCGAGTTTATTATCCGATAGTTTAGATTTAAATCATACTTAATAACCGATGTTTACGGATCCAACTCAGACAGCTCGGAGTCAAGCCCGTTTTAAGTTTGAAGTTATGGTGACGTGGATCTGAGTCATGTTTAATTTTAAAGATAACACTGAAGATTGTTCAAGTTTTTAAAAATATGATTAGATCTTTATCCAATCAGGTTTGTAGGGTCTGCAGTTCTGTCTGAGATTTGGCATCAATGTCATAAAAACATTTTCATGTTCAAACTCAGAACGAATATTCTGATCTCTGATTGGCTCCTGTCTAAAACTATGACCAATCAGACATCAGACTTTCGACCGGAGACTGAGCATGCCATGAGATCTCAGATCTAGTATTCCCAAAGCTTTATCTACACGAAACCCACTTTCACCTAGAAGTCTAACAATGTCGACATTATGCAAATTTGACTGTAATGAAGTTACAATCACAGAACATTTGAATTTTCCAAATGTCGGCTCCTCTAATAGCAGTCCAAAATATAAATGACGTACATGTACCATAAGTATCATACATAATTTTCGAGCTTCTCGTGCGTTCTTAAATAACCTATTGACAAGTTCCAATCAGTAATAGCTTATTGTGATGCCACTGACCACTGACCAATTAGATTACAGGAACCTGTGAAACACATCCTAATAGAGGGGCCACGAGTGGCGGAGTGGTCTAAAGCGCTCACCCTTTCGGATCACTGCCATTTCACCTCTGTCTGCGTGGGTTCGAGTTTCAGGTTCGTCCAATGTGGGTATGTGAAAAAGCTTGCCAGTAGCTTCTTGTGGGTCGGTGGTTCTTTCCGGGGTTTTCCCGGGTTCTTCCTCCACCATTTATACTGGCCGCCATGTATAGCCTATCTTGTGCTGAAAGAATGGCGTTAAACCCTACAACAACAACAACAACATCCTAGTAGCCTTTATACTACCGTATATACTCGCTTATAAGACGAGCCCAAGAGCAAACTGCACAGATCACGATCTGCCGTCGCATAATGCGCCGACAGATCTTGGTCTGTGCAGTTTGTTAAGAAAAATCTGTAGAACAAAACAACATATATACCGATATACGGGCGCGTTATAATATGACAGATCAGGATATTTTTTTGTTTGAAGTTTGACTCATCTTATAGGAGATTATATACGGTATTTGATTTTATTTTTTAGTCAGAGGATTCTAACATCCTGGTAAATTTCACTGTGTAGCTAATGTAAATTCAGACTTTTTTAAAATAACTTCGCACGTTTCCCTCTAATTTCTATGACATTTTCCGTACAGATTCTGCAAGGTGTTATTAAAGTTCACGTGCTGTTGTAAAAGAAACACGTGAATTTTGTACAAGTTGGTATATTTGTGATTAGAAAGAGCACAGTCAATAGGTCAGTGATCCTTAGGATAGATATATCTGAAATTAAAATATCATTCCATGGATCCGTCTGGTTGCTGGGCACTTGTAATATCTACAATATTTGCGTAAATATTTAATGATGTTAACCTCTATCAAGACAGACATAGGAATCACCCACCAATAAAGACTTTGCAATTCACATATGTTGACTGATCTTCAACTACCTCGCCCTCCTCTTCCTTATAATAAAGTGGATTTCGACAGATCCGCGTGGGCCGGGATGCTTGTCTATAACGATTTCCATGATAATATTAAAACGCTCGAGTTGAGTAGACACCAGGGGCCGCTCAGTGTGCAGGCCAATATTTATCAGTACACAGGATCTGCGTGTTTAAAATGTACGTATATTCAAATTTGCCCCCGGTGACTACATGAAATCGCCATGGTCTCCCAAAGTAATCCAATAACTGATTATATATATATATATATATATATATATATATATATATATATATATATATAGAGAGAGAGAGAGAGAGAGAGAGAGAGAGAGAGAGAGAGAGAGAGAGAGATAGGAACGTGCATCCAAGAAGAAATGGTTTTCTTTGTCTTGTATGCTAAACCTACACTGCTTAACTCATTAACCCCTGGCGCCTCGTATACGCCTCAGGAGGTAGTAGCCTACATCTGAGCTCTGTAGCATCAAGGTCATGTATGATACACTAAAGTGGGTGGTATTATAGAAAGGTAGACGTTCTAGTTGCACTACAAAATACAGAGAGAAAAGCGTAATATTTCGGACCCAATTTTTTTTCCACCAAAAATTTTCCCGTGGTCGGAATCCGATTTTAGACTTTTTGGCCTCAGATCTAAGGCAGACCTGTCTGAGCTGCACATAGACAGGCTAACCTTTGGATAAGATGGGCATTTGGAATAAAGAGTGGTCTCCATATGAAAACGATGGGTCCGTTAAGCAAAAAAAAAAAAAAAAACTCCACCTACACGCCTAGCCTTCTGAAACTTAGAGTGCTGGAAGTGAGCCATTAATGAAACACGATGTTTCTAACGCAACTAGGCATTAGGTTAACCAGAAATCTCTGGGAAGTCGATGTATTAGGATGTATTCAGAAACAGCCCCCAAAATGTGTTTCCTGCTGGCATTTCAGGCAAAAACGACAAAAACCTCCAGAGGTTAATGAGTTAAAATATAAGTGATATGGTCAGCCCGTCTTGCACGCAATTTTCTGTCAACGATGCCGAATCCTTTCAGTACATGTAAATGAAGGAAAATTAGTTAGGTACTGTCTACATGAATATCTTTCTGTCTGATAGTCTAATTGACCAAACCCACAGATATTACATATACAAACCAAACATCACAAAATTGTTTTCTTTTGCGTTGATATTTTACTGACAATTAATTATTATTTTACAATATGAATTGACTTATATTGTTATAGTAATTATTTAAGGAAGGAATCCTCTGACAACAAGGAAAACGCTACTTTTATTCATATCACGTCGTCTCAGTACATGTTATCGGCTCGTCAATTCTTCGATATACGTTGATTATAGTGAACCATCAAACTATTTATTAAAAATGGATCTCACGATCAATGTCATCGCGATATCTTGCTTATCAACCTGAAAAACTACATGTCACTTTTAACTTTAGAACCACAAACAATGCGTCTTACAGTAAGCTAATCGTGGCCAATGTAATCACTGTGGAAAAAAAAAAAAAAAAAAAAAAAAAAACTCCCCAAAACATGAAAAGGTCAATAAATGAACTCCAATATGCCGTTTGTAATTGTTTAGCGCAGAAAACAAGAATGCTGTTGCAGTCAGAAATGTTCCAAGATAATAAAATGTCTAATTTGTAATAGTGTACGACTACAATGAGTCTGGCTCAAGGACATCGGTAAACGCTCTAGGACGGCATCAATTTACCCAAGTAAATTTTCTGCCGTGTCCTGCAAAATATATATAAATCATTAACAGAATTGGCAAAATACATTCTTCCATCCGCAGACATTTTGTTCTCTCTTGAAAGAGTTGTAACATCAGCGTAAGAATTTCGCAAATAAGTCTATGACGTCAAACTCTCATTTCACCATCTGACATTTTAGACAAAGCATAAACTATATCGATAGTTCTTATTTTTCTATCTCCTGTATTCTTACTCTTCTCTAAATGCGTCAATGCATGTCATTATTTCCCCAGATGAGAACCATCCGGGATAGAAATGAAAGGGAATGGTGGGATTCCCCTGGTGGCAATACTTTTTTCTTTACCTAGGAAAAATATGCGTGTGTCGCTTGTAAAAGCGAAAAAATATCCCTAGGTATTTCAAGTTTCGTATCATTGGCTTAGATGTTTACATAATTTATAACATACCATGTAATTAACATAATTTATAGCACACCGTATAGTTATCACATTGTAAATGTTGGCAATATCAAACTAACAGCATGAATGGCTTTGTGTCATTCCATGTTAACACGTAGCTATTCACCATTTGGTATTTAATATTAAACAAACTTTCTGGCACTAATGTTACAAAATGACCACATTAGAGGATTCCCCCGCCCCATATTGCGTGATTTAGTTCGCGTTTGAAACTTACGACGGAAATATAATATTTGCGTAGTTTTAGGAAATGCGGGCATAACTGATCGAATCTGCACATTGCTGCTTTTGCATGCACACCAGCATGCATGTATTTTATTGCATCTTTATAGATGTGTTGATGCATAATTTATAATTCGGTGAACCAGTCTTTTTTTTTTTTCTTTTGCCGTTGCTCCAAAAGTTTAAAACAAGACTGGCTGATTCAGCAATAAATCATGCATCAGAAAACGATTCAGCGAAAAATTATGTATCAATAATCGATTCAGCGATAAATCATAAATCAATAATCAATTCTAAGTTAATCATGCATCAATAATCCATTAAGAAGAAAAGTAATTATGTTGTATACATCCAAATAAGAAAAAGGATACTATAGGTATCAATTTAAATGATATTGCAGCTAAAACTGTCTCAAACGTATCATGTATCCACCCAGAAGTAAACTGTTTGTCCCAGTAATTTTGAATTTACGGATTTTCCCGAAATCTATAAGGTGGTTACAATTCATTTGGTACTGAATGTCAGTTCAGCCAATTAGCTGTGATCGCATTTTGTCGCATCTCCTCCCGATCTCTCTGAAATTGCTTTGTCTGCGTTGTTGGTCCATGCACCCGGTGACATCGGTCAGCGTCTCGTGGACGTATTTTGACACATTGGCATGTTAACACATTCATCTATATGTATCTCTATAAATCCATTTACTACTTCAGACTTCTCTTTTGATATCATCATATTCTGATATATCATGACTAGCTCCACCTGCTAATTTGTTTATGACCCGTACAGTAAATTAGCAATGTTTGTATAATAATTTACTTGTCAATCTAAATTTCACCGACATGTCTTTGGTATCCAGTCCTCTCCTAGCAACGTCCTAGACACCTGTTGTGTATTTGGCACGTGCTGTGTATATCTGTAGGTAAGTACCATTCTATTCTTTAGTTACATAAATTTTAACTTTTTTAGTAGACATTTCATTGGATTTATTTTAGCTTCGTGCGCAGCGTTGTATCAACTGCAATCCCATAATTGTAAACAGCTATGCCAAAATGTGGTCTATTTCATTGAAATTACTGGTGATATGTGACGGTCGTTCCTAGCTCGAAGTTCATGTATCCAGGTGCTCTTGACTTGGGCACATAAATATCCAGGTCAGCATGTGCCATTACTGATAATCCATGTCATTACGGTTTCTCTTAATGTCATTTACCAATCTTTGAAGTGCAACGAGCTTTCTGTGTGGGAGATTTTACTCCCCTTATGAGTCAAACCGTTTTGTGGCACGTCCTTCGTTGTTTTCTTCGCTCTTTCATAAATAAGCTTCTTTTATATTAGCTCTCAACTGGGGGGGGGGGGAGTCACTGTTAGGGACTTGGATCCGATAGTCGGGTATCAATGCACATAATACTATTTTGTACCTTTCAACCTAGTTTTTATTTCCTTTCCATCGAATGCATATATGGCGCCAAAATATAACTATCACATGAAGTCAAGGAAGTAACGTTTCATAAATTTATTGTATTATTATGATATTATACACAAGCAGTATCTTTCACAACTTCACACAAGGTCCAATAGTAACGTCTCAGCTGTACGAGTGCCAATTTAATCATTCTTTGAAACCGTGGTATAGAGATGCTAAGAAAATTGCGTGTCGTCGACATAGAGACGTAATGTTCCATGTGTACCTATTTTATGAGAAATTTACGAAACTGAATATATAAATATGTAATGATATCTATATATTATCTATCTTTCTTGATCTACTGCTCACAGCGGTGGCCAAAATTATAAATTATTTTAATTAGTTTCATAAATGTCATGTGAAACAAGAAATTGTGTAAGATTCCCAAAACGCTCTAACATTAGGAAGATAATTAAATTCCTGAACTGTTAGAAGCATTACACACGCTTTTAAAATGAACTCTAGATAGGGGCAGTACACACTCATTTGAAATGGACTCTAGATAGAGGCAGTACGCACGCTTTTAAAATGAACTCTAGATAGAGGCTGTACACACGCATTTGAAATGAACTCTAGACAGAAGCAGTATACACGCTTTTGAAACGAACTTTACACAGAGGCAGTATAAACGCTTTTAAAAATTAACTCTACAGAGAGTTTACACGCTTATAAAGGAGCTATAGACAGAGGTAGTATACACGCCTTTAAATGAACTCTAGATAGAGGCAGTATACACGCATTTAAAATGAACTCTAGACAGAGGCAATAAACACACTTTTAAAATGAACTCAAGATAGAGGAATTATACACACTTTTGAAAAGAACTCTAAATAGAGGCAATATACACGCTTTTAAAATGAACTCAAGATAGAACAGTAAACACGCTTATAAAATGAACTCTAGTTAGAGGCAGTATACATGCTTTTAAAATGTACTCTAGATAGAGGCAGTTTACACGCTTTGAATGAACTCTAGATAGAGGCGATATACACGCTTTTAAATGAACTCTAGATCGAGGCAGTATACACGCTTTTAAAATGAACTCATATATAGAGGCAGTATACACGCTTTGAAATAAACTCGAGATAGAGGCAGTATACACGCTTTGAAATAAACTCGAGATAGAGGCAGTATACACGCTTTGAAATAAACTCGAGATAGAGGCAATATACACGCATTTGAAATGAACTCTAGATAGAGGCAGTATACAGGCATTTGAAATGAACTCTAGATAGAGGCAATATACACGCATTTGAAATGAACTCTAGATAGAGGCAGTATACACGCATTTGAAATGAACTCTAGATAGAGGCAGTATACACGCATTTGAAATGAACTCTAGATAGAGGCAATATACACGCATTTGAAATGAACTCTAGATAGAGGCAGTATACACGCTTTGAAATAAACTCGAGATAGAGGTAATATACACGCATTTGAAATGAACTCTAGATAGAGGCAGTATACACGCTTTAAAAATTAACTCTAGACAGGCGCAAATGCAGTGAGTGTGAATGAATACATAGGCTATACATGTTGTTCAGTATATTTTTGCCCGAAAAGAACATGGGAAGACCACGGGAAGTACCACCAACCCACGGGAAGCAAATGGAAAGCTTTCTTAGATTACTACCTTGGTCGAGCCTAGACTCGAACTCAATCGGACAAAGGTGAAATTTGTGAGAGATCTGTCAAGGTGAGCACATTGAACCTCTCAGTTACCAGGGTATTTTGACATAGTACTTGTGTTCTAATCTAAAATACTAATTATTTTGTTTAACTATGCGATTTGGTGTTTTGAACTTTTACGGTACATTACCGCAAAATGGTAATTCGTGCAGAGTGATTAATCAACGAAAATTTCAGTAACTTCGGTTTAAACTCAGAAATTCATTGTGGCTTATTAGTGTATTCGCTCAAGGGATGGAAAAAGATACCAAACAAGATTTATTTTCTTAACTCCGTCAGATTTCAGTTTTTACCTATTTTGCATTTGACGGTAAAAGGCAGCACGCATTGACTGGCTGGTATATGCGGAACACCCATTTTGTCTTTTTCCACAACTTTTTTCAAAGGCTCACGTGACAACGGAGGGAGACAGAGGGTTACATTTCATATACAGATGGTTTTAACGGCACATCAGCAAAAACACGACTATGCAGTACCGAGTCAGTTTGGGTATCCCAACAAGTTCACACAAAACAAAGATAAAGCTAAAAATATTGTCTACATCCTTAAAATACACGTCCAAGTTTGAAAATAAACCACATTCTTAAAAAGTCTATGACCGATTTAGTTTGATACGTCACGGACACATCCCAGGACACAAAGGTGGCCTCAATTAATCGCCTTATACGGCATGCAGGCGGACGTTTTAGGTCTATTTCTTCATCCCCGGGCCCGTAAATGAGGTAGGGGTGGGGTGGTGAGTTGGGTGGGTGTAGGTTGCAACGAAAGCGTACAAGTGGGCATAATATCTAGCGATAGTACGACATATTCACGAACGCTATATAGTAATACAACTAAGAAAAACTTTGTTGTGCTCTGATATTTCAAGTGTTTACAGATAAATCGTAATAAAAGCGCACAATAGACGAAAGCAAAACAACAATCGCCTTTATTTAAATCAATGTTAGTTTTACAAACAAGTAATATGTTTACTGGATGCATGATTACCGAGATACGGCAAGAATATTAACAAAATTAGCTGTTAAACCAATCACTTTACCAGTAGGCGAAAATGTTCGTGTAAAAAGCCCAAGTGTGCACTGCTGTCACGTTACACCTGAACCGTGCTTGTGTGTCAAAGATCAATCAACAAACAAAAGTATATTTGATTTGCGTGACCTGGGCGCATTTCTTTCCATTTGTAATCCAACATTTATAAATCATTAAACAGCTGTTACGTCTCGCGCCAGTAACTTCTAATATTACTGTCGGGGCTCACTCTCAGTGCCGAAACGTAAATGTACAAGTAAATGTACCAAAAAAAAAAAAAGGAAAGAAATATCCTAAATTTTAAATGAAATTTACCCGTGAACTCTATTTGTACATGCACGGGTATCAACAATTACTGTCAAGGATTTTGTTACTTTTACATGCCTATATGTTACACGAATACACACTACGATACGGACGAAAAATATTTGCAATTAAATACCTTGCGGCTAGTGAATTTTCAGGTAGGAAGCAATCTAAAACAAGAACGGTAAACCACGTATACAGGTGTGCTCGTGAACTTGCATAGAATTTTAATAAACCGACACAGGTAGACTAAGAGCGGTCCCTTTGATGTTCGCTTTGTTCAGCCTTTATATCGCGATGGCGAAATAAGGTGTGAATTGATGGTCCATCTGACTTTTGATGCTGGCAATATTAAAAGTCATTACGGCAATATTAAATGTCATGACGGCAATATATGTATAACTCTATGAATATAAGACACCAAATATCATAAATAGATCAAAACATTGGGAAGTTTTATGGTAACGATACTATGGGCAATATAACGACAATATTCTCAGGGAGCAATTCGCCTTTGGAGGGTTAATAGGACATGAAAGAATTGATTTTTGCAGCTGTGTTACAATTATTAAAGTGCTTGCATTTCAGATATATCTGCTGGGGGGGGGTCTTTATTATTTGTGTTTGACGGATAAACAATGTACTGTAACAGTTAAATAGGCAAGATGGAGTGAAAATTAAAAGACCCCCCCCCCACGCGTAATGGCGCAGTCCTACGTCGTGCCAGATCCATGTTCTAAATATTTCACAATTCTTACATTTAAAATCAAAACCTAAAATATATAACTTGTCAATTTTAAATCCGACTTGAATTTCATTCAGCTAATCAAGTTGCTGGCCAGCTTCAATCCATCCTGTTAGGGCCGGATTTAGGCAAATGCTAAACAAGCTACAGCTTTGGGCCTCACAGTCTGATGGAGTCTCTAAAAATTTCTGAATTTTGTTACAGCCTTATTCTCTTTTAACACTTACCAAATAGGGCTTCTACAGCTTCCCATAGCTTAGAGCCTCACGATATCTAAATCCGGCCCTGCAGACTGTTCCGTTTACGACATTCGGGCAAGTCAAAAGAGACCAATGCTGTAAATCCAGTTTTTTGGGGGGCTAACTACACGGTATTCGGGGGAGAAACAAAATATGCAGACTCAAAATTCTGGTACGATCGGTTGGTCTTCTTTAGGATTAAGACGTTTCTAAATCAGGTCAGATCTGTATAATATCTGTCAGATCTATTTCTATCAGAAGATTATTATTTACCTTCAATTTGTTAGTTTATTCTCATAAGCATCGACATGACCAAGACTGATACAAGTATACATGCAGTAAGGCGATATGACGAAACGTTTTAAAGTAGGAATTTTCATCTTCGCTAGCCAAGGTTCCAATATGTTAACCTAATCTACACCTTGGCGGATCGCGCACATACTTCCGTGCTTCGGGTCTGTGAATTTCATTGGATGCGGTGAAAAGCCACCGCATCCAATCGAAATTACGTTGTTCAAATTTTAACACTGTTTCTACGTGATCAAGACAAGGTATCACACAACTTGAACGGACTCATAAATAAGCAATTTTTCCACTACCGGTCCGTATTTGTACAAATACCTTTCATTCAAATACACGTGTAATGGCTTCTCTCTGATACGAAGCCATACTTTCGATGTTAAACTTACAAAGTATCCTTTTGAAATCAATTGCCTCCACCATTTTCGGTAGATGTACAATGCACCGTTTTTACACGCTATTGGTTAGTTGGCATTAAATATTAAGGGAGACAACTCATGAAGTCCAATATATGTCGCTCGGACAAAGTACTAAAATATCTGCTCGACCCGCCAAGGTGTAGATAGGGCTAACATATCGGAACCTTGGCTAGCAAAGATGAGGAATTTTACGCTTCAACATGCTCTTGACAGCTCGGCTATTGGAGTAATGTAGTCTTCGTAGGGAAGGAAACCGTGCCGCGCTGATGGGTTTGGTTCATTGTTTTACGACCTGGGCTGATATGTTGCTAGTATTCAAACTCGCACCCTTTCGTTCGTGAATCTGGCACTATTACCATTTGGGATAGGCCGATAATTCAGCCCCTCACCGTGACGATATTGATTTTCGGTTTAGGGGCTGATATCACCTATTCATTAAAAGCTGAACAAATTTGCAGGGAATTTGGGCTGCACACATCGATGTACATTTTATACAATTACCAGTATTTCTCATGGCTGTGGAGCAACCGTCGCTGAATGATTCTTTTGGTGACATATATCTTATGTTTCCGGAGCAGATCCTATGTTTGGTGACTTGTAAATCGACGTGGAATAGAACAGCCATCTGTCTTGGGGCCATTCTGAATTTCACGCTAGATATGGCTGTTACCAAGTACCAGTAGGTGTCTAACTGTACACAGGTGTGTTCCGGAAAGATCTGCATGCAGCAAAATTGCACATTTTAATGAACAGGTGATATCATACCCACATATCATCCATCAGTATCCACACAGATTTTTTTTGGGGGGGGATTTATCGGACTACATTTGGGCCACCGTAGCACCTTATGAAACCATAGATAGTCGGATATTCAAGATTGAATATGTCGGAAACTGGAAGCGAACTCCGGACCATTAATGTAAAGCGAGCACATTAATGCCTCGATATTCAACTTTTCATCAGTTGCATCCACATTGTCTCAAAACAAAAGCTGTTAAATCGTTTTCTCCGTTCCATATATTATGAAAGTAACAGGAATTATGAACTTTCACGTTACATAATCCGAAGTCAGGTACCATGAGACGGACAAATGCGACACACAATAGTACCACACAGCCAGTAATAACAATTATGACGGCCAGATGTTAAAACATACGAAAGTGGATTTCTGGCGTTTCTCACACACACACACCCCAAAAAAACACCGATTAACTATGAGTATCCAAGCAAAATTCATCCGACAGTTCATCTTCTTTTTAGAGAGGATGTTGGTCTTTTGAGTTGAGATATTTTATCTTTTTTCTCTTACCTCAATATTTTTTGTACCTAATATAATGGTTGTAATCGGGTTTTATTCTGGATATGAATCAGAGCAATAATATTTTTTCCCAGGCTATTTGATAGCCGAGATTTATTTATTTATTTATTTTTAAATCCTAGGCGCCCCTTCTCCACCCCCAAAAATTAATAATGTCTGTCACTAATTTTGCTTATACAGCTGAGATAATAAATATAAAAATATAAATGAAGACTGTATCAATTCTATGTAGTAATGAGATTTTGTTCTCCTGAGTAAACTATTTTGTCACTGATTCATTGCTGTAGCATATCAGCAGAACGTAGTCGAGACAATTGTAGATATTTCTTACGAATAGTATTTATAGAATTATAAAGAAACTAATCAAGTCCGGAAAATGATTTCCACAGCTTTCCGGTACAGGATATTGTCTACTTACGGCGGAAAATTAAACCGCATACCCCTTCTCCTGTCCGTCAGAAATGACAGAAAATACACGAGGCGGCTGTATTAGAGACCGATGGGGGGGCTGGCTTAGTATTCTAAATTTGTGAAGTTTAGTGAAACTGTGGCATGGGTGTTCCATATACAAGCGATGAAGACACTAAAGAGGCTTTAACGCGGGTTTGAATAGGAAGACGCATGGTCGTTTGACTTCATATTTGTATAATCTTGATCATGTAACTACAGCCAGGTGGATGTGGTTCAAGTGTACTCTGACCTGCAGTTAAAGAATTACAATTTGTGTTTTTCATTGATACAGTTAAGTGCTTGTCTATGTATTCAACAAAGATTTCTTGTTTCCTGGAGCTGCTAGGATGGTTTGTATCTTTAAGGTAAGGATGCTGTGTTGAAAGCAATTAAATAAAACAAGATCATTCGAATTTGGATACTACCGAAATTTCCAATTTTGTTTCATTACGTGCTTGCTGCCAATTTAACAAACCCTTCAGTATGCGTAGTTCGTGTTACTTTTGCATGATTATTTCTTTGGTGGTGTCTTTTTTTTTTTAAATCCCACTCATCTCTAAAGAGTTATTGCATAATTAGCTCCATGTTATTATTTGTTTTGCATAAGTCTTCTTTCGATACAACCACATGTTACTGTTGGCTTCTTTCCTTGATGAGCAAAAACCTACTCCGTCTAATTACAGTACTTGTTTTACTGACACGAGGAGTGGGTTTCCTGTCCCATGCTGACCATTTTGTGCCTTATAGCCACATAACTGCCTTCCTGGAGCTTTCGATTTTTGCTGCTGCAGCTGTTTTCTCACAGCCTGAGTCGTGGTCCACGCTTTTTATGACATACCTGTAAGCGGGGTTGAGTGGAAGAGGGTGGGGAACGTGCCTTCATCTGCATCAGTTCAAGAAACTGTAGATCAGTTGGAATATCAAGATAAAAGCTGCATTCTCAACATTTCCTTTGTGGTTAATACCTTGTTATGCATGATAGCTTAGAGTGTGAGGAGGGGTAGTCCCCGTCTGGGTTGGTGGAAAACCCCAGAAACTAGGCGGGACATCATTATCACGGAAACAAAAATTGCAACAGCTTGTCATTCAGTCACAGGAAATTTGTTATTATTTATATAAAAAAAAGACGCAGACTTGGTCTGTTCTTTATCTTCGAGCCCGTAAAATTAACTTCATGTTCTCAATTTTCGAGAAAATGTGCTCCCATTATGTAGTGTACCTTGTTCTTGTTATTCCTTTGTCCTTTGATTAGCTGCAAGAACTCAATACTTTCCCTGTGTTATGCACATTCCGCTGCAGTTACCTACACTATGGTAAAAATGCATTTATACTCGATGTAAATTATAACTACTTCAGTCGCGGCGGGAGATCGTTTCTAATATTGTATCTGAGAGAGTTGGTTCTCGGTAAACTCGAAGTCTGGTAATTATAGTTTATGATATACAATGCTGTATAAATAACGCCCACGAAAATGACATGATTAAATTTGACATATGTAATGATTTGCGCATATTAAAACAGTATCTGGAAGATTTTTTAAATCATTTCTCCGACACTGGGAAATAACTGAAAATCCACACACGAGATAACTTGTAGAAGTAGATTATTACAATTCCCCACTGTCTTTTTTATGGCGCAGTCTCGTTTCGTTTAATCCTTTGTTACGCCTAAGAGTTTAGATGGAATGCAGAACATTTTATTTCTTTTCTTTCTTTATTTTCTTTTTCACTTCATGTCTTTTGAGTTTTGTGTTCGTCATAATGGTCAAGAAAAATGGATACAAAACCATCATGAAACAAATCTTATCACCTATCCCAGAATGACAAGGAAAGCTTCAATGAGCTTATGCCATATGATTCCAATATTGTGATTGAACTGTGTGGTATAAAGGTAATAAAAGCAACAGCTAAAAACAAATGTTGTTTAGTGTTAACGTTTAACGTAATTTTATAAACACGAGGAAAGTAATCTTACATTCCTATATGTATATGATCCATATGATCGTGTTTTCCAGAAGGCGGGTTCAGGATAGCTCAATCCCACGTCACACGCGACCTTAATCCTGACTCGTGGACTATTTTGGCCGTGCGAGCATAGTACACACAAATTTCACAAGTTGCGATTATTTTTCAAAACCGATAAAATCTATTTTGGCATTATGGGTTTGGAAATCACATTCAATTTTTACTTATATTCCAACTGAAGAGCTTAACAACGTGCAAAACTACGCACCTCCGAAACTTGAGATTAGACAACGGAAGTGCTCCAATAAACACAGTCAATTATAGCCTTGTAAAAACATAACACATTTTTAACGAATAATTGCGCTTAGTTTAAATTGCAGTCAAGGGATATATTAGACAGACCTTAGCAAGTCATGAAAATAAAAAAGTTATGTGGTCACTTGTTTTGAAACAATTTGTTGGTCTTAGCATTAGAGCTGTGTATAAGGAAATATTTTGTACCACGGTAAACCAGTGTATTTCTGAACGTACCGCTATAGTTACCGCAGTTATATTAGGGACCAACAATTCAATGTTCAGGGGCAGGGGCGTGACACATTTTTCCTTAATTTCCGTCTGCCAAGAGCTGGAGAAATACCTTTTTCTGATTCGTATACAAATAACACCACATTATTTATATCCATGACATTATTTGAAAAAAATATTAATAACCATGAGATAAAAGAAAAAAAATTAAAAGAAAATAACAGCCCCCTCCGAAAATGAAATGGACAGAGCCTTATAAAAGATTAATTTGCCATGTGTATGTTAATTGTTGTATGTGTTGTAA
>JAECUM010002810.1:0-47480 GCA_016617855.1 Megalonaias nervosa
CTAATGCTAATGCCAACATAGATATGGATGGATATACACTAAAGAAAAGTAGCAGGCATATTCTGTAAAAACAAAAAAGCTTGCACAGGGGGCAGGATTTGGAGGACATAGGAACAAAAATTATGTGAAACCTGCAATCCCACATGCAAGGTGCAACACTGCCCAAGAATATTGAAGATGGTTCCAACACTCACCAGACCATGTACTAAACCACAGGCTGTACAATTAAAAACAAGAACAGCAATTGAATTTCATATCCATGTGCATGTAACTGCAATATTCCAGTTCCATCTTTTTGAATTTATTGAATGCAGCTGAATAAATACATTTGGTCCATCCATTGATAAACAGGATTAGATTCTTAAATACAATTTTTTTTCCCACACTTTTCTTAGAGCTCTGCCCAAAATCAGTAGCTTCTGCATGACCAAGAAAATCTGATAAGTAGTACTTTCTTTAGCCATGATTACTGTCCTTGGGTCAGAGTAAAATATCCAGTTCTTTTTTCTGTAATTTTGTATTCAGAAACCTTCAGAAAGCATTATAAAGGGCTCATCTTTAACATTGTTTTCCTATAGATCAGTTTAGTATGGTACAGTTCCAAAACATGTGATATACATAGATTTTCTCACCACAACTAATACTCTAGGCAATGATAGAGTCTGATTGTTATTGTTGGTTTGGGTTTAATGCTATTTCACAGTGCTAGATAGGCTATACAAGGCAGGCAGTATAGTTGGTGAGGAGGAACCCAGGAAGACCCTGGTAAAAACTACTGACCCACAGGAATCTACTGGCAGGTTTCACACATACCCACACTGGCCATGCCCATGACTGGAATCCATGTGGACAGAGATGAGATTAGTAAGAACAATCACTTTAGACCACTCAACCATCAAAGGTCCTGATAGAGTCTGGAAATATCTGCATGTATCCTTCTGAATGTAACCAGTCTGCTCACTCCTTATATTGCTTTCCTTGCAAATGAGAAATTAGAGCAGTCTTACCCACTGATGTTAAATCAATGGATTTGTCACACGATTTTCAAAAATGTTGCATCTTAGTTACTTCCATCCCTTCTGATCAGTGACTTTATGCAACCCCAGACAGCAGCTGATCCTGAAATATATATATCTAGGTATCTGAAAACTTTAAACCATTGCTCCCTGGAAATTCTTTAAATATTCGCTTGAAAATTGGGTTAGCAGACACATTTTTGGGGTTACTTCTGAATGGATCCCATCACATCCGTTTCCGAGAGATTTTCTTGTTACTGCATGCTTTGGTATATAAAAGACACTCTCAGTTGGCTATTTTGGCTGCACAAGTGCAGAAGGGTAGAATTTGAACATCTTTTTTTATATCTTTGGTGGATTTTTATGTGCCCTGGCCCCATTTTACTCCAAAACTGAAACACATACTACTTTTATGAAGGTTCATCTGTTTTTGTGCATTTCAGTCTGGTCTGATTTAGATCTAAGGCTGAAAAGTCTAAAATCCGAACACAAACTCCATGTCAGAAACTGATAATCTTCAGCCTTAAAAAAAACATCATGTCTCAAAAATGGTGTTTTTTGCAGTAATTTTTAACATGAGCAGAAAGTCTGCATTATTTGATTCTATTATGCAACTGCATCTTTCCCCTCTTTGGTAATACCATTTTGTTTGGTGCATCAAAGATAATGTTGACGTTAAAGAGCTCGGAAATAGGGTACAGTTTCATGACACGTAAATGTGGCATGCTGGTTAATGAGGTTATTTGATTTTCACAAATTTCTTAGAAATTATCAAGGAATGGCTTTTTTTTTTTTATTTCTTTGCAGTGTTAATGTACAAATGATCAAATAAGCAAGAAATATTCAAATTTAGTCATGTCATAAAAAGTCTCCCATTAACTTGCCAGAAATTTGGGTTGCAAGCACATTTTGGGGGTTTCTTTTGAATGTGTTCAAGCACTTGCATTTCAGAGAGTTTTTCATGTAGCCAGATGTTTAGATACATAAGACATTTTCAATTGGCTATTTCAGCTGTACATGTGCAGAAGGGTACAAGCTAGACCTGTTTTTTTCCTTTTTTTTCTTTCTTCTGTTACACCCACGATTTTCATGTTATGGTTCTATATCTGTAACATGTTCTACATTTTGTAAGTGTTCATCTTGTGTGCGTTTCAGACCAGCCTGATTTAAATCTAAGGCCAAAATGTATAGCAACCAGAAGCAAACTCTGCAGTTTTAAACCTGGTAATTTTTAGCGTGAAATAATCTGGTCTCATAAATGCTATTTTTCCTGCTGTATTTTTTAAAGTTGCTAGTATTTGATTTCACTATGCAAGAACATCTTTCCTCTTTATGTTAGTACCACTTGCTTTGGTGTATCATAAGTGATGTTGATGTTACAGAGCTCAGAAATATAGTACTGCTTCATGATGTGTGGCATGAGGATTGATGTGTTAACATGTGCCATTTAAACAGAAATTTCAATGTAAAAGACTTCACAAAGTTGGGGAAAGTATAACAATATTTCCTACCTGCCTATCGATATTTTGTGATGGAACGTGTTGCTTTTGCTAAATAGCATAGCATATCAAACCTCCATTTAAAATAGTAACATGAAGACATTCCAAGTGGACAAAGAAAATATTGAAAAGTTTATATAATCTAAAAATCCTTCTTGAGATTGGGAGAAGATCAGCTCAATGAAATACTTCCCACTTAATTTTCATGGTTTGCAGAATTCCCCTCAGCCATCCCATCACTGCTGCCAACCCTCACTCATATTTTACATTCATGTCAGACAAGGACTTTATGCATATGTGTAAGAGATTTAAAATCAAAGAGTGAAACTATCAACTTCTGGATTGTTTTAATAAACATTTCATTGTTACAAAGTTTTAACCTTGAGTTAATCCATACCAGTGAAAACAAAGCACCACCAACATTTTTCAAACAATCTTCAACTCCTAAGTAGATTTGGTAAAAATCTATCACACAAAGAAAGAGTTAAATCTTGACAAAATGTCCTTCAGAAATTTATACCTTTGTATATAAAGAACAAATTTTTTTTGCAAAATCCATGTCCGATTGGTGCTGCAGCATCTACTTTTTGTGTAATCCAACTATGGGCTATGTATTTAATCCCATCATTCTCATTTACACCCTTGAGTGTCGGCTTTGCTTTGAAAATTTTGGCAGCAGTTGGTAGATTTCTGTGTAGTTTTCAATGTTTGAAAGTAAAATTCTCCACAAAAGCAATTCAGGATAGGAGTGGTGGCCAAGGTTATTATTTTACAATAAGATAAGCTATATAATTTTTTTTTTAAAACTTGCCAAGATAAATGTAACAAACTTGCTGACTTGTTTGTGATGCTTGACTGTCTTCATATCTTCTCCACAAGAAGAGATAAAATAACAATATTAAGCTGTGTATGGGATAACCAGTCTACTTGACCAATCTGATTTTTGGCACTTGGATTGACTATACAAATATGTTTATGGCAAGCTTTGAAATGATCAGTGCAGCAATGGTATCTCAACTTACTGAATAGTTCCATGATCTCCAAACATTTCAGTAAGAACTCAGTAAATTGAACTCATAATTAATTTTGAATCAGTAACATAATTGTTCTGTAATCAAGTGAAGGCTGAACATATCTGGATTTCTACCACCTTTGATCAAAATTTGCAAATTAAAGATTTTTTTCAAGGTCAGGAAAAAACTTGTTCTTTCTTCTGACTTTAGATAGCATGGGAACCCTGTATATACAAATACAGTTATCTAAAGTCCACAGTGAATTAGTACTGTATATTCAAGGTTCTACTATGTTATACTAATGGTGTATAACCTCTTTGTTTCCAGGTCTACAGGTCTCCAGAGACAGCCCTTGTGCTAATGAGGTATTTACTGATTGTGTGCACTATTAATAGACCCATCAGAATAATGGCAAATGCTCCATTGCTCATTTACATTTATATTTTTTTGAACCAGCGTGTTTGGTGTTAAAAGTATTCAAGTTATTGAAACAGGACTCGTAAGCATGATGTCAAAATTTCATGAAGACTGGATGAAAAGTGTAGAAGTTATATACACTTGAATGTGTATGTTATATAGTAATTCTTTCTGTTTGCCATACTCGGTGGGAATTCACTTCTTCAGCCACCAGATTATCTAACAATTCACACCTCTCTGGCATATTAAGTTGATTAGCAGTCCATGGGAATTTCTGTTATTGATAGCTCATTTTGACAGATGCCACCCTCCCTGCAGAGATAATTTTTTTATCATATTGCCTTTGTTTACCAGGCTTTGCTTTCTTACTCAGCCAACATATTTCTTATTATGAATTACACTCACAAGGTCTGAAAGAAAAAAAAGATCTGAGTTTACAGTTTCCTGGAAAACCCTATCTTGTGCATGCAGACTCCTTGCATTTTGTTTACCACAAGGAAGGAAATTAAAAAACAAAATGATTTCAGACTTTCAATTTAGTTTCTCTCAGAACCTTGAATACAGTTAAAAAAAATCTTAACCATATTCAACCTCAAACGTCTCAGTGTGCTCTGATACATTATCTGAACTGCAGAAAGTGGACAATTTAACCAATTTTCTGTATATCCTCAAACACTGTTTACAGGCACCAGACTTCGAAAAATAATTTTTAATGCATTGCAAGTTTTGGATATATTTTACTTGCTTCATGACTTACAAATGTGGCATTCTGGTTAATGAGGTTATTGATTTTCAAAAATTTCTTCAAAATTGCCAAGGAGTGGCTAATTTTGTCATTTCTGTGCAGTGTCAATGTACAGACGATCAAATAAACAAGAAATAATCAAATTTAGTGACATCATCAAGAGTTGCCCAATAACTTCCCAGAAATTGGGGTAGTCCATTTGTTAAGGGGCACCAAAGTTTGTTTGCCAAAATAACCAATATTGATCGAAAGCACCTTGGCATAATGATCTTGGAAATTTGTTGAAATGATGCCCATCTACCTTCTGATGTGGTTGCCATTACTAAAAATAGAAAACATTTTAAATAACTTCTCAAAACAACTCAACCAAATTCGATAGAAGGCATCTTAGCATGATTGTCTTTCAGATTTGTTGGTGATGATCCATTATGAAAAGACAGACGACTAAAATATTGACACTTTTAAATAGCTCAGCAGAATTTGACCAAATCTGATGGAAAGCATCACATCACGAAGGTCTCTCTAAGTTTTTTCAAAATTTGATGATCTGCCATCAGTATTCAGGCTACTCAAAAGCCAGTCAGCAAAACATGACCAAATTTAACAGAAAGCATCCAGGCATGAAGGTCTTTAACAGTTGTTGAAACGATGCTGATTCACTTTTAAATATGACTGAAATAGAAAAACCTTTTAATGGTGACTTCTCAAAACCACTGAACAAAATTTGGTGAATTTGAAAACAAAGCATCCAGACATGAAGGTCTTTAATATTTGTTAAAGTGATGCGGATTCACTATCAAATGAGATTCACAGTTGAAGTAGAAAAACATTTTTATGACTTCTCAAAACCAGTGAACAGATGTTGATGAATTTAAAAGAAAGCATCAAAGCATGAAGGTCTTTCAAAATTTGTAAAAATTATACCAGTGTGCTATCAGATATGACCTCCATCACGAAACCTAATATTTAAAATGTCTTTTAGAAAATCTCCTAACAGAATTTGACAAGATTTGACAGTATCCTGGCACGAAGGCCTTTCAGAGTGGTTCAGATGATGCCAGTCTTCCATGAATTATGGTCACTGTTGCTAAAAATACACAAAACTTTAAATGACTCAACAACAACAAAAAATTAACAAAATTTGACATTTTTGATGGAAAGCATCCTGGCAAGGTCATTCAGATTTTTCAGGTGATGCTGATTCACCATCCGATATGGCTACCATTTCCAAAAATAGAAAAATCTTGAAGTAACTTCAAATAAACTGCTTAACAGAGTTTGACTCGATTTGACAGAAAACCTCTTGGCATAGATGGCTTTCAATTTTATGCATATGGTACTGTTCTGTCATCAGATATGGCACCAATACATGAAGCAAAAAATAATAAAACTTGAAAACAACTTCTCAAACACTGCTCAACAGAATTTCTTGGATTTTGACAGCAAACATCCTGGTATAAAGTGTGTTTGTCAGGATAATGTGACTGGGTGGGACACTATGCTACATGTCTGTGTCATGATGCTCCAGTGTTAGACATCACTATAAACTGTCACACTGCAGACGTCGTATCTCTATAACTGAAAAATTTTTGAAGCTACATCAAAAATCAAAAACATACACACTCAGGAAGCAAGGGAAGTAACCTGTGATAAAGACTATTAAGAGTGATAGGTTTGGGTTCTGCATAACAAAATTGTACACATTTTGGATTATAATGAATGAACCATAATCTAAATGGAAGAAAAATATAAAATAACCATATAACAAGTAAGACTTTGAGCTGATACTGGTTTGTAAAATGCATTGAATTTAAAATCCTCAGACTGTAGAGGTCTTGACTTGTGAAGAAATATCTGGGGGAATTTACTAATATTACAGTGTGGTCTGTTTTGGATAACTAAATTTTACTGATACACACCAATAAAAGTTTCTTTGTATCAGAATTTTGTTACATATTAATAAGCACCAATGTATCTATGTGTCAGAATTTCATTACATATTGATTCAGATTATGTGCAAGAAAATTATCATTCTGTAAGGAGAACATTTTCTTGTAAAACAATATTTGCAGGGAAGTATTGCTAAATACGTGACCCTGTTTTTAAATATTGCAAATTTTGAAGCAAGTCTGACATGTTTTGCATGGTTCATACAACCTTGAAAAATTCTTGATTATGAGCAATTTGCAAGGAATTTTGAAGTTGATTTTATACTTGAAAATTCCTTGAATTTGTTGAAAAACTCTGAATTTTTTCCAGAACACCTTGAACTTATTTGAATGAATACATTAAATTGAATAAAATATATTACTTTTTAAATTCAGAATTCTGTGTTGTATATGCATGTTCTGGAAAATAATGAATACATAAAAAGAATTGGGGATCAGATGATGCATGATAAGGTTAGTTACCGAATGATGCTCTATTTTGTTTCTTCTGTATTTTTATATACATGTGTAGTGATAAACAAAATAATATATGAATGTTGTTCAGTTTTGTTGAAGAAAAATACTACACGAAAACTTTAGAAGTCCTTTAAAACTTCTTTAAAAGTTTGTTTGAAAAACAAATATCCAGGGCTGTACTAACCCTGTCTTTTATTAAATTGAGTTCCTAGTGCATCCATTGCCATATTCAAATACCTGGGACATATGTTTTTTTAATGTTATCACAAGTATTGTGTATTAGTTTATGGCATCCACATTGCTTACAAATTATTTTAAATATATATTTTGTAAGCTTTAGCTTTGATAAAAAAAAATTAAATATGTAATAACCATATACATGTTCCTCCAGAAAGACTACCAGATTTTGATACACTTCCAGATTTTGAAACTACTAAGAGCAAAGAAATCCTTAACCTTAAAAAAAAGGAGAATTTAAGTAGTTGATCCAGGGTGATCAGATGGTGGGATACAAACCTGCAACCTTCTGTCATGTCTCAAATGTCATAAAGACTGAACCAATGTAGCTCCCTTGTGTGCTCATCTCAGTGGCATATTTCTTGACTTGACTCCACAAGTAGAGGTACGGAAAGGGGAGGGGCTGATAAGAACAGACCAAGGGATCCATGTTGATTGCAGTAAAGATTGACCTGTCTTGTAACGCAGGGTGAGTTAATATATTTGAATGGTGAGATTATTTGTTGAAGCCAAGTAATCAGTGGCTCGGAGATATCCAGGGGACAATGCTGAATGCATAAAGGACTTGTCCTTTATGCCAATAACTTGATCTTGTTCTAGTATATATTTTTGTTAAGGAAGATAAATGCCACCCAAAATTAATAGGCAGTGTAGCATCCATGTGCTCCACATATGTATATGAATAAGCATTCACCAGCTGACATACCTACCCAGTTGAACGAAATCAGATCAACTTGGGCCTCTTCTATATTGATAAGTACTGGAATGTAATGTACTAGACTACACAAACTGGAATCAGTAAATTGGTTCTGTTAGGTATTTAGTTTTACTTTCCAGCCACCACTGTAATAAACTACTGCTTTAGAAATTTACAATCACGATTCCCCATCATATCCATTTTCATGTTTTTATTCAACAGCAGACTCTGTGACCAGTCTGAGGTATGTTTATAAAGAGTTACATTTGTGCTGATTTTCATGGGCAGTGGATGATAATAAGGGTTAATTTGCTTTTGTTGGCTTGTTTTAAATGGCATATTTAACACATTATTGGTTACAATATATTGCCAAGGAAATGGGAGCAAACTGCCTTACCTGTAGACACACTGAGGCAGCAGCTTTGAGGTAATCTGGAAACTATCAAACCTACAATCCTTGAATTTCGAGTTCAACACTCTTCTAACTGAGCTGTCAGTACTCCCAAGTGATGGTAATAGATTAAACGTGGCCGATTCTTTTGCATAACATTTGGCTTTGTGATTGCATTTTCTTCTGCACTGAATTAAAACCGACAAATTTAGGCAAGTAATTTCAATTTTCCTTCATTATTGTAAGGAAAAATGTAATTACTTGGCTAGAATGTAACGTAATGATGTTTGGTGTTTTGTGTTTTATGGCACAGCAACACAGGTAGGTTATTTAGTGTCAAGGCAGTTGAAGTTAATTGCCTTTCCCTAGGACACACCACAGTAGCCGAGCTGGTCAGATGCAGTGATAAGAGTTGTACCCTCATCTTTCAGTGATGTTGTGTATATTTAATTTGCATTGTTTGTTAGGGTTTTTTTTTTTTTGATTATAAGCTATGGATAATTGTATTTTGGACTTGACCTTGTCCAAATCAAATTTATTTTCTACCTGACCTGACTCATTGATTTTGGTTTGTAAACAATATGTTTATCTCATTCTAAGTCCATAACATTGGAAATTTCCCATGAAATGCCAGGTCTACCTATTGTTTACCACATTTTATATTATAAATTTAGTAACAGACCTTCTAATTGTAACTAAGATTTTATCTAATAAACATATTAAACCTTTCAGAATGAAATTTTCCATTAGGTATTAGTGTTTTTTTTCAGTAGAGGATTATGCAATCTTATTTATCTTGAAATTATTCATTTCTGCTGTAAGATCCGAGCAGAATCAGTTGAATTATTGTTGTGTCCATTAATTCTTTGGGTTGGAATTTATTTAACCAAATTAATTCAAGTTAATCTTTTGAAAATTCAGAGTGCTTAAAAATAACATTCTTGGAAATAGAGACTTGGATTTATAGTGAAATACAAATAAGGATGTATTCTTGGATTGAATTGATGCAACAAAAGACCATTGGCACATCATTGTGACACAGGCCATCACAAGCACATCAACACTTCCAGCATTTGGTTTTATTTTGGAACAACTAAAATTTATTCACAACTTCAATCAATAAGACTTGTGTTAGAAATTCTAGGATTATTTGGGATTTAATTTGCAATATCATAAGTTCTTTTATATATTTCACTCTGTATTGTAGGGAAATAAAGTATTTATCGAATTTTACAAAACTTGTTGGTTTCGCTCTTTTCTATTACATGTACTTTGTTTAAGGCCATCGAGTTGTAATAGAAAATTGGAGACTCATCTTTGGGATAAAAATTTCTGTAAAATATTTCAGAAAACTTGTTTTTTGAAATTTAAATTCACCTTGTTTTGTAATTTTTTAAGTCCCAGGTATTATTTCAAATTTTAGAAATCTATAGCCCAGGCAACAAGCTTTGACAATGTCATCTAAAGTGGAAAACTTTATTTCAAATCCAACTTTATTTCAAATCCTACCCAGGAATGGTTAGACTCCTTGAAAAAGGATGAATTGCTCCAGCTTGCCAGAAAATAAGATCTTTCTGAGGCAAAGGCTTTTTTAATGAAGCAAGAAATAAAAAATATTATGGCCCATTATTTGGTGGAAAGAATGTTCTGGATAAAGGTGTTTTGGAAATGATTAGTGAGTCTCCATCTGGCTCTAACTTAAAAGTTATGGAATTGAAAGTAAGATACTAAAATGAAATAGAATTAAGAAAGCTTGAGCTTCAGAAAGAAGAAAGAGATGAATGCAATTAGATAAAGAAGAAAGATGGATGAAAATGCAGTTGCAGAAAGAGGAAAGAGAGAGAGAGAGAAATGCAGAGAGGAGAAAAGGAAGAAAGGGAATTTCAGTTTAGATTATAGGGATTGGAGCTTGCAGCATCTTTGCTAGCCAAGGTTCTGATAACCCTATCTACACCTTTGTGGATCAAACAGTTGTACTGCTTTGTCCTAGCGACATCAATTGGATTTCATGTGTTGCCTCAATTGGTATATAATGCCAACTAACCAAGAGCGTGGTGCATTGTATATCCACCAAAAATTATGGGTACAATAGACCTAAAATGGATACTTTGTAAATTTAACATCGAACGTAAGACTTTGTACCAGAGGTAAGCCATTAAAGATGTATTTGTTACTAAAAATGTTAGGTTAGTACCCACTTTTTAAAGAAAAAATAGATCAATATTTTCCTCAATTTGAAAAATTGTTGAAAATTTGAAATGGCCAAGAGAGCATTTGATTGTTATTACAAAGTGCACTTTATGGCAAAGTTCATGACAGTCACAGTCTTAACAACAATCTGCAACAAGATATGGCAAACAGGAAAATGGCCCACCACATGGACTCAATCCTTGGTCATCTTGCTCCCCAAGAAAGGAAACCTACAGTTGTGCCAAAGCTACAGAACCATCAGTTTGATCAGTCACCCGAGCAAACTCATGCTGAAGATAATTCTCAACAGACTAAAGCCTCAAGCAGAGAAAATTATTGCTAAAGAGCAGGCAGGTTTCCAAGCAGGAAGGAACACCACAGAACAAATCTTCAATCTCAGACTCCCTTGTTAGAAATACCTTCAGCACCAGTAGAATCTATACCATGTCTTTATAGATTTCAAAAAAGCCTTTTACAGGGTATGGCATGCAGCCTTATGGGCAACTATGAGGAAGTACAACATCAGCTCAAACCTGGTGCAGGTTGTTGAGCACCTCTATGACAAAGCCACCAGTGCTGTCCTCATCAATGGCAGCAGAGGAGATTGGTTTTCGAACAACAGTTGGAGTCAGACAGGGATGTATACTGTCAGCCATATTCTTCAACATTTTCCTGGAAAGGATCATGGAGGATGCCTTGCATGCCCACAAGAGCACTGTCAGCATTGGAGGAAGAACAATCACAAACCTTCGCTTCGCAGATGATATTGATGGTTTAGCAGGAGATGAAAAAGAACTGACTGACTAGGTTGGATGCCTCAACTCAACCTCCACAGCATACAGCATGGAGATTAGCGCTGATAAAAACAAACTGATGACAAACAACACCAGTGCATCAGTGCAGAAATAAAGGTCAGTGGACAGAAGCTGGAAAGAGTTACAGATGAGGGCTCCAAACCAGAACTACTTTGCAGGATTGCCCAGACAACAGCAATAATAACAAGGTTGAGACCAAAATGGAAAGATACCAACATTGCTTTTGGTTCCAAAATAAGGCTGATACGCTCAGTTGTCATATCTATCTTTCTGTATGCTTGTGAAACATGGATGCTCACATTAGATCTACAAAGAAGGATTCAAACCTTTGAAATGAGATGCTACCACAAGATCTTGGGCATCTCATACATTCACCATGTAACCAACGAAGAAGTCCACAACGAATCCAACAAGCCATTGGATCCTATGAAGACCTCTTGACCAATGTAAAAAAAAGCGCAAACTGAAGTGGTACAGTCATGTCTCAAGATCATCTGGTCTGGCAAAAACAATCTTAAAAGGCCCAGTGTGAGGGTGCAGAAGAAGAGGCAGACAGAAAAAGAGGTGGGAAGACAACATTAAGGAGTGGACAGGCATGGGATTTGGAGATTCCCAAAGGGGAGTAGAGAACAGGGAAAGAAGGAGAGAATTGGTTGCAAAGTCAGCTGTAGTGCCCCAACGACCTCATGTGTTAAGGGATTGATGATGATGATGACATTTACATTTCCCTGTCAGTACAGCAAAGTGCTGTTCATGATCTTGATAAAGAATGTATCTTGAAGTGTTATTAGTTTGGTACCTGAGGGCTTATCAACAGAAGTTTAAGAACTATAAAAAAGAAACTGGATAAACTCATGTCGAATTTTGCAAGAGAAAAAGAGCAATTATTTGACAGGTGGTGATTAGCCAAGAAAGTTGGTCAAGATTGCAAAAATCTCAGACAGCTCATATTAGTTGAAGAGTTATAGAATTGCATCCATAGTGATGTTAAGACTTTCCTTGATGAGGTCTACACTTCAGAAAATGCTGCTTGTAAAGCTGATGAGTATTCCTTAGCTCATAAGTTTCTTTCATGAGTAAGTTCCACTCAGCAGTTTTCTGGTAAAAAGCTATTTCAGTCTAATACAAGCACTTCCAAAATACAAATCTGGCACAACTTGTAGAAATGAAGTTTCAGATAAAGATTGATCGGAAATCCTTATCTCTTTCTATGTGCAAGAAGAAACGGCACATTATTTCTGATTGGTAGTAATTGGAAAGTAAGCAACAGAATCAAGAGACTAACTGTATTACAAATGCTCTTATGTCTAAGATGTCAAAGTCATGATCACGTGTTGAATGAAATATATTTGTTGGGTCAAACTAACCCCAATCTGATTCAGTTTTGGAGAATTAAGAGCCATTCATGTGGAAGGGTTCTATATCACTTGGTGATTCTGCCAGTCCTATCCCAATTAAAATTTTTAAGGGATACAGGAGCTTCTCAGAGTCTTTTATTATCAGGTACTTTACCTTTTCTGGGAAGTCTTCTTCCAATGAGAGCATTTTTATTCAGGGAGTAGAGTGTGGCTTTGTATTTATACCCATCTTGTGCAGTTACTAGAGCTATGTTGAAGAAAGCTCTTGAGAATGATGTTGGTCAGGAAATTTTTTCTTGAGCTGATACATGTATTTGTCAGGCTTTTGATGAGGTCATTTTTGCCCCTTATTTGGATCAATCGAAAGGTGTTGATTATAGTGATCCTCTTTTAACTACTCGTTCTCTTTATTTTAATCAGGTTGACAAATGGTGAAGCCACAGAAGTACCTGTTTGTTATTTTGTTACAAATGGGGTCCTGATGAGAAAATGGAGACCACCTTGTTGGTGACAAGTGGGCAGTGAGCTATCAAATTGTAGTTCCAAAGTCATGGAGACAGGAATTTCAAAGTTTAGCCCCTGAAACTCCTTTAGCTGGCCATATTGGGATCAGTGAGACTTATCACAAGAACTTGAATCATTTCTATTGGAAAAATTAAAAGTGATATTTTGTAAATACTGCACAGCATGTCACACTTGCCAAATGGTAGGAAAACCCAATTAGTAGATACCTAATACTCATCTGCAACCTATTCCTGCACTTGATGAACCATTTAACAGAGTAATGGTAGGCTGTGTCTGTCCCTTACCTAAGACCAAATCAAAAATGAAATTAAGGTATGATAAAAATACAAAGGAAATGAGTTTTCATCCTGGTGATAGAGTTCTGACTCTCTTGCCCGTACCTCAGGATCCTCTTCAGGCCAAGTATTATGGTCCTTACACAGTTGAAAAGGAAGTAGGCAGAAACAAAAATTACTTTGCCAAATAATAATGTTAAAGGATTATGTTGATTGAGATAGTCATGTTACATTTGCTGTCAGTTTAGTTGTACCTGTCCCACACAGTGAGGATTTAAGTGATGGAATGAAAAGACAGTAGTGGTTTGGTGTAACCAATCTTCAGAATTCAGAATTTATGAATATTCTGGACCAGAAACTTAAACATCTGCTGCAACAAGAAAAGAATGAACTAAAACAGCTATTACTTGAATATGAGCACTTGTTTCCAGATATTTTTACATGAACAATTAATATCTACGATGTTCTTGAAATTGTAGATTCCACACCTGTGAAACAGTATCTGAACAGGATGAACCATCTCAAACGGGGAATGTTTGAAAAAAGAAAAAGCAAGTAAAAGTGGAGTTCACCATGAATACTGGTACCAAAACCAGACAACACTTTCTGCTTTTGCTCAAACTAGAGAAAAATGAATAGAGTGACCAAAACAGATTCATTTCGATTGCCAAGAATTGACGACTGCACTGACAAAATTGGAAATGCAAAATATATCACCAAATTTGACCATCTGAAAGGATTCTGGCAAGTGCCACTGATGGAAAGGACAAAGGAAATTTTGGCATTCATGACTCCAGATGGACTTTATCAATATAAAGTTATGCCATTTGGGATGAAAGATTAGCCTTGTTTTTTTTAACGTTTAATGAACATGATTACATCTGGTCTAGATAATTGTGATGCTTACATTGATGATGTTATCATCTACAATGACACCTGAAAAGATCACTTAGAGGCAATTTGGAAATTCTTTGATAGACTCACGATCAAATTTGACAATTAATTTATCCAAAAATGAGTTTTTTGGTGCTTGTGTTACTTTTCTATGACACATCGTGCGACATGTACAAGTTAGAACTATAGACACTAAGGTCAAGGCTGTCTATGAATTCTCTGTGCCTATCAGTTAAAAGCAACTGATACAATTTTTGGGTATGGCTGGATACTATCAGAAATTTAGTTCCAATTTTTCAGTAATTGCTGAACCCCTGACAAGTATCATTGGCCTGAATATGTCAAGAGGCTTTGGATAAGTTAAAGGCCATACTTAAGAGTGCACCAGTTCTTTATAGGAGTCACGGTACTAATTCAGTTCCCATAGTAAACCTATGCAAACACCATGATATTAAAAAGTCAATAACTTAAAATTTCTGAGTGCCCATGATCAAACCTATATTTATCAGTATAGATGAAACCTGGATGTCAGCATCTTTGTAGAGGAAAGGATATGAGCCGCAGCAATTTCTGGACCTGCATGCGTTTGAAACATGTGCTTTCAATTCTGCACCAAAGAGTCAGGTGCTAATTTTAGTAATGAGTGTTCCAAACTCAAGACTGTTAAAGGACTGGAATTCCATCAATAAAACAATGTCTGTATTGTTTTTTCACTTACAACTAGGATAAGCTCTCAAAAGATTCTTTTTCCTAAAACATAACTTACATTATTAACCAATCCTGGCCACCCAAACCCATAGATACTCTATTAAATCTTCACCCATTTCCAGGCTGGTTCCCATTTTTTCATATCATTAGTACCGTGTGTCCTTCAGCTCCAAATTTTAGTCAATCATTTAAAAGCATCTGTTGATGCAATTGATATTGGGGTTGGTGTAGTATTGATTCAAGAAGACAAAAATGGTGTAGATCATCTAGTGTGCTATTTTTCTGAAAATTAAATAAGCACTAGTGAAATTATTCCACTGTCGAGAAGGATGTTTGGCTTTGATATTGGTTTTGCCACACTTTGAAGTGTATATTAGCTCAACTTCTTCTCCAATTATTGTATTCCGTGATCATGACCCTCATACTTTCATTGGCAAGATGAAAAGACAAAAATCAAAGATTATTAATGTGGAGTTTGATGTTATAGGAGTAGTGAGTTGGGGCACTATAAGGTCTATGGGGTCTTAGTGTTTAATTTGGTCATTTGCACTATAGGGTCAATGGGACTTTAACATGGATGGGCTACTCTGGGGTCAGTGGGAATTGAACGTAGGGAATGTATAGCGACAATGGATTGGGCCTGTCTAGGGTTAATAGGAATTGGAGAGGGGTGACGTCACAGTACTGGACACTGGCAACAATGTTGCAAGTGGCAGGCTTCAATCAGGCAGAACAGTGTGGCAAGGGGCTGACCTGAATACATGCTACTCTAGGGACAAATAGAGACATTGACATAGAGATGTGGTTAGAGACAGAGACATGGACATTTTGCACAAACATAGATTTATGAACATAAATCTATCACACAAAAAATTGACTAAAAAATTTTCTCGGCAAGAGAGAATTGATACCTTTTTTGGCAATGGAGTAGCCCTGAAAAGGGCTGTTTAACCTTTTCTTATTTCTCTCCTCTCTTCTTCTCCACCATCTTCTCATCTTATCCATTACATTTGTGTTCTTCTTCCCATTCTCCTTCTCCTCCTCTTTCTCCTTCTTCTCTTGTTGTTTCCTTTTCTCATTCTCCTCTACTTTTTCAAGCTTAGCATTGTATGCTGTTATATTTTCCTTTTCCTCTTTGTCCTCCTTCCCCTCCTTTTCCTCTTTTATAAGCTCTTCAAGTCTTTCCATGGCCTTTCTTAAATTATTGATCTCCATTTTTACTCTGTGAGGACTATAACATCCATCTTCCAGCCTAACCAACATTTCCTCCACCATTCCTATATCGTCCACCACTTCTTGCAACATCTGCATTTTGTTGATGCGATTGCTTGCTATTTTTCTTGTTATTCAATGTTGAATGGTGTAATTGACGAATGTTTCACTTTAAATGGGAAAACATCCCATCTCACAGACTACCCATATCACCTACCAAACAATTCACAGTGATGTGAGTGCTAACCTAAAATAAATTTTTATACAAAAAAACAAACACCAAACTTTTTGTGTTTAGGGATAAGTATTTTTTGTTATGGAAAAAACAAACACACACAAATGTACGCACACACACACACACACACACACACACACACACACACACACACACACACACACACATTTGTGTTTTTAGGGATAAGTTTTTTTGTTAAGGAAAAAAACAAACACACAAATGTATGCATGCACACACACACACACAAATGTATGTCTGCACACATACACAAACACACAAACACTATTATTTTGTGCAGGGACAAGGGTTTTTTGTTTAGGAAACACACACAAACGTACATGTGCACACATACACACACACACACACACACACACACATAATTATATGATTGGCAGCTTGATCAGTCTGTCTTTTCTATGATTTGGTTAGCCCTGAGAAGGGCTGTTTTTTCTAACTCCAAATGCACGTGCTTGATGGTGGCACCATCTAGGTCGGGCACCACACATGCATCTCCTACTCCAGTCTTGCTCCAACTTCATTGTTGTTCTTCAGAGTGCAGAGGGTGCTTGAGTTGCTTCACTCTCCCATTCCTCTGCTTGAGGGATAGTGAAGACTTGTTCCCTGTCTTATACGCCAGACCCGTGGATGCTGTGGTTGTCGTGGTTGCTCTTGCTGTGGCTCCCACTCTTGCCGCTGTCTTTCCAACTCCTCCCAGTTTTCTGTCTGGGGGACAGCGGCTCTTGGTAGTGGCTGTGGTTGACGTGGTGCTGGTAGTGGCAGTGTCCTCACTATAGGTTTGACCTCGCAGGCCTGTCTCATGATAAGGTGTGGCAAAATTGTTTTTCTCTTTTCCTATTCTTCTTTCTTCTTCTTTTCCTTTTCCTCCTGTTCAGTTCTAGCTTCTTCCTGGATTGCCTCCATGGCTAGTTCGTCCAGGAGTCACCTAGCATATTCCAGATGCATCTGGAGCTCCAACAGTTTTGTGATTCTGCTCATCTTCTTCGAAGTTAACGAGTGAATGCTGCACTAGTCAGACTGACAAACGTTACACTTTATTTACCTGAAGTGCGGACATGAAGGAAAACATCCCCCTTACACAAAAACTAACGATATCCACTCCACCATCAATAACATGACACACGCGGTCCTAAAAAAACCCACTCGCATCCACTTTTTTACCTACAAACACACTTTATTATCACTCATACATATTAAAAGCACACACTATCTTACAAGCCAGAGAAACAAAGTGTTTATAGGCACACTTCTATTTTTTACCTACAGACAAACACAAAGACAGACAAATTTTGGCAAATGAGTAGTACCATATTTACTGCATGTTTTTGGACATTGTTTGTTTTCGGACACCGTTTTTTGGGGGCAAATATAATATTTAAATGCCTTGTAATTTTCGGACGTTGCTCCACTATAATTTTTTCTAAAATTTATGTTTTCGGACACAATCTAAGAAGATCTGCTGCTTCGTTTTAAAGTAAAATTCACGGTGTGTTTGCTGTTAATTTAACTGATACAAAGTTCGCTTCATTTGGTCGCCAATTATTTAATGTGATCACGAACTTCCATGGATTGATTGTCAGTGTAGACATCGTTACACACGAAACCACTTCACGTAGGTGTGACAGTTATGGCTTTGATTAGAAACCATGACCTCTGCTTTATATCATTAAACAATACATCAGAGAGTCAGTATGGATTAGTAAATTCATTGGCATCGTGCAACAAAACAAACCCCTTATCCCCGAGGCATTATGTACCATGGGTTTAAATGTAGTTATTGTTCTACAGGTAATAAACCTCTTTGTAGACGATAAATATTGATTGTGGGTTCAACATGTTCGGTACATCGTGTGCTCTTTTAACGAAATCCAGATGGCTGCTCTTTATTTCCGAACACACCTGTCAAAGAAATCCCACAAATTATAGTAGGAACAATTATCACCTGACACCCTGAAATCTCCAATATGCATCAAAACAATCTTTGAGAAGTTGATTGTTTCGAGTCGGCAGGCTCTACTCATTTTGAAGCTACCCTTGCCTAGGTGAGAAGCAAAAAGAAGAGAGAACCAAAATAAATAGATCACCTTTATTTTTAAAAAATACCAACATATTAACAACTCGTATATTACAACTTGCTTGTTATTTTTACCCTTCCTAGGCGTATGTACAACACTCACCCCCTATGGAGCCTCTCATCCTTGGTGCTCTAAGATTAGCCGTCATACATGTACTGGTATTTCTACTCTCGATACTAAAATGTTTCTGTCATAAATATCTAAAGAATTATAATTCCAAATTTTTTTTAATTTAGTTTATATTAATATCTTAATTACACAGACATAAAGCTTGCATGCATTTGTAAGGTAGATTTTATTGATCACTGATTAGTAAAGGGTTAAACTGGATTGCACAATTACTAATATGGCGGTTATTTTGGAAAATACGCACACAGTAATACATGTATGGCTGCGTTTACTGGTGGATGGACATGTATCAAATAGACAAAATAGGCAAGTAATGCCTGTTTTTCATTCATTATCCTTTCCGTGGTATTAGATAAAATACTTGTTTTACTTCAAGGCAACACATCGTCATGTGAGCTAATGGTAACTTCGTTACGGACGGGGGGGGGGCACAAATTTGTCTTCCCCTGTTTGTTTTCGGACACCTAATTAAAGAATTTAATATGTATTCGGACAACAAAAAAAGTAATTATTTTTTGCCGTCCGAAAACATGCAGTAAATACGGTATATCATTTCTTGATTGTTGGGGTAGCCCTGAAAAGGGCTGTTTTGTTGGGGGTTGTGGCAATCTCTTATCATCTAAGATTGCATCCCCATCTGGTTGGAGGCTTTCCCAGAGGATAGGGTCTGCTTCTCCAGAAGGAGAAGGAGAACTCTTTCATGTCCACATGGCAGTCTACAAAACCTCTTTCTGGCTCCTGCTATTGTTGCTGCTGCTGCTGTTGCTGTTCTCTTTGCTGTTTCTGAAGTCAGTACTTCTCAGTCCATTCTTCTTGCTCCTTCTTGATTTCGTTTGTAAACACCTCTTCTATCAGGTCTTGGGCCACTTTTAACATCCTGACATTCGTTATCTCTTCAGGCTTGGGTATTAGGTTTTGCCTGACATGATGTAAATTCGTGTGGGCTTCATTCATATTTGCTAGTCTTGAAAAAAAACTTCATAGGTTGATGAGTCAACAATGGATGGTCAGACTGGAGACCGCCATGCTTTCTATGGCTCAAGCGCAGACGCAATAGAAAACACCCTTATGATTTTTTTGGTAGGAACGCTATAGCTTATCTAATGCTGAGAGATAGAGAAATCAAAAAGCATAGATAGTGAAAACAACTTTGTTTTTTAAAAACAAACCACCAACACTTTTTTCAAAAGATAACATTTTTATTCAACCAACAATTAACCAATACATAATAAAACATCAACATATTTTTTTCAAATAACTAATTTTTGACAAGGTTGACAACGTTATGAAGTCAAGTTAGACTTCCACTGATGGAAGTCATTTGGCATTTGATGTACACTACGTTTCCTAGCTAAAGACAAGAGATATCCATAATGGTCACAAAACCATATATCAGCTTTATGATTATTTCTAGAAGAGTCACGATCAAAATAAGTCAGTAAATTTTCTAAGGGATATCCATGACTGCGTTGATGAAGAAAATACACACAATATTGTCCACACACCTTGGAATCTGTGCCGTGTAATGTCACATTATTGAATCGTGTTGTCTAGGCATTTCTTCTCATAAAGTATGATTATGTCGTCTTCCAGAGGGAAAGTAGACGGTATACCCAATGGGTTCCTGGGAGATGACTGTCGTCCATGTTGATGACATAAGCTTGATGGTGTTTAGGTATGCAATGAGGAAGTTCATCTTTAGTGCCCACAACATGATTCCAAGAAGCGGTGTACAAACTGTTTTTCAAAAGGTAATGAAGTTCCCAGGTATCCATTTTTTTGTTTTTTTCTTGTTTCACAGGTAATGATAAGTCATCAATTCAATCCTGAGTTTTTGCTTGAAAATCTCTGTCATGTAATCGTCTCTTCACTTCATCTCCGTACTCTGGGCCAAGAGAGATTTGATGCGATGGATCTCTAGAGCAGTCAATGGAGGGGAGGAATGATCATGCAAGTCTTTATACCACTGATGCAATACTGCTTCTTCTGAAATGAGACCACAAGCATCATCCAGATACTCATCCAATTTTTCTTCTTGATTCATCATCAGACATTGATTGTGTTGAATTTGACTGGGATGATCATTTTGACATCCACAGCAATGTTTCTTGGTCAACCCTGTAATTTTTTCCGCCAGGTGTTTGGCAAAACAGGAGACTAAATGTTGTTCTTCTTCTGGCCATCTGGATATGACCATCGCCTCTTTGTCTTTGTCTTTGGGTTCTGCTTCCACGATATCTTCCCATTCCATTTCCAAAGATTCAGTACCATTCAGAGGGGGATGAGAGTCTTCCATAGTTTCTAATAGTCTAGAATGACATTTCTCAAACTGTTGATTTCTAGAATGTTGTTGACCGGATTTTATAGGGTAGAAATGTCCCTTGTTGCTGCCTTGGTCTGGAGTGAAATCAAAGGCCCACAGCTTGTAGCCTCCTGCATAATCGTCGTATGAAATGCCATGGCTGGTGTTGGTCTCTAGCTGTCCTGTGGCTTCGTACAGGGACAAGTACAATCTCAAGTAATTCTTCTGGGAAAAGTTAGGTTCAAAGGGTCTGGTACACAAGGTCTTGCCATCACGACTGACTTCGATCTTCAACACTCTGTAGTGCTCAAACTCAAAAAGATTGGTAGTGATGACTTCATTGAGGGCTTCATTGCTGACGATACCAATGATTAAACGTTTGGGTAACTGGCCTTGGAGCAGATGATCTTTGAACTTGGATCATAGTCCAGCGGCAGTGGTGAAAGTTTTCACTTCCACTCGTCATATTGGATACTTGGTGGTCATTCTGCTCAAAGTGTGGATGATGTCATTTCCCACTTTAGGTTACACTTCCACATGTTGCACATAGATTCTGGCTTCTTGGATGATGGTTTTGTACTCATTGGCATTGGCCATCAAATGGAAAACAGTACTGCTACGATTCAGTCTCAAGCGGATATCCACTTCATTCAGCAGATACTTTTCTTGAAACCACATGTCCAAATGCAAATGATCCATCAGTTCTAAACTACGTCCTTGTAGGATTTTCTTTCAACGGTCATTAAAGCCCACATTGTGAGGATCATCAGCTGCTGTTAGGACTGTGTCGTTAAACTTGTCCTTGCCTGCTGTGTCAGGTTTCCATACCATGCAAGCATCCAGATGGGTATTCTTAGCATCTTTTTCCATATGTCAAGAGATTTTCCAGGTATGTTCGATAAAGGTAAGCATCCATGCTGCTGCTGACTAGTTTGTTATTCAAGTACACATCCACTTCGCTGAACAAGGAATGCATGAAATTGTTGACAGGAGCTACTTTAGCATCGGCTCCTGGAGCGGTGTCGTCCATTTTGATCACTTTGACTTTCAGGTACAAGCAACTGCTATTCAGATTGATGTAATCTTTGGGCTGTCCTTCGATTTCAGGTTCGATGGGGACTGAGGTTGTCAAAGAGGAGATGGGATGAAATTCTACCCATTGGGATTCTTGCATCATCATCATAGTGGGTGGCATGGCAAACAGATCCAATTCCAACTTGGAACACTCACAAGACTCTTCATGCATCATTTTTTCTCTCTGTTATTTAATAATCAAAAACGTCTAATTCACAGACTATTCTTCTTTTCTTGGTCTTTCTTTCTCTGGGTGTGTGAAGTCCTCTGGAGGGGTGTCTTTGTCGTCTCTTTCTGTCATGTCCTTGCAGTGGTGTCAGGGAAGCAGGAATGCCTGACTGGGCAGCGTCAAGGGCATTTATAGGAGTTTCTCGTCAACCCAAAATGTCTTTGCCAGTTTAAAGCAAGGCATTTTTGCCTGCTCTCAAGAAAGCTTCTTTGGGATTTTGTTTGTCAATGATGACATTTTGGAGACATGTTTTGCCTTGCGTCAACGCAGCATCTTTTAAGGCGTGCAATCCCCGTGTCACCATCGGTTTCAAAACAGGAGCCACTGTACGAAAGGCTGATTTGTTTGTCGATCATTACAGTTTGGAGAAATTCTTTGCCTTGCATCAAGTCATTAGAGAATCGTTTTCGAAAATGGAGTTTAACCATAACTTTTCATTTGGAGAATGGAATATTTTATCCCAGATCTCCTTTTATACCAATTGTTGACACTGTTGAAAATGGACTTACTGATGGGTAAATAGTGAGGATGTACAAATTTGCAGTGAATATGATAGGTGTTTGCACCATCCTCATCACTGGTTGTGGCAGAATCCACTTTGAAAGGAATGACTCGCAGTAATGGTGTGAATGTGTGTCCCACCACATTGTACTCCACCACATCAGAGCACACAAAGATCAAACTTAATCCTTGGTTCAGTTCTACTTGTTAACGAGAAAACTTTGCAAAAGTCAAGTTGTTGGCGATGGGCTGTATAAGTGAACCATCGGCCATCTTGAGGTCTCCACCCAAAATGTCAAACAATTCAGGATAAAATGTAATGGACAACATTTTGTTATCCAAAAATTTCATCAGCAGGTGACGAGCCACTTTATGGTATGCCAAACAGCGCATTGAATTTGGAAGCAATTGTGTCCACCAGATGTTGACTGCTAAAATAATAGCCTGCAGGAATTTTCAACATCTAGATGTACCGTGGCGTGTCGGGACACACTGGTCGTTTCATAGAGGCATCTGCAGTTTGAATTCATGGAGTATCGGGGGAGACTGGTCATTTCATAGAGGCATCTTCAGTTTCATTTTCATTCAGGTATTGTTGCACTTGGTCATTCAGAACTTTTGACCTCAAAAGTGTTCTGATTTTCAGTGATGATTTGATTTGTGTAGGGTGAATCATCTCAACCAAAGCCACTTCCCAATGGGCTTCATGATCCAATTGGATGGCCTGAGGTAATTTGGCCATGAAACAGCACAAAGTATTGTGGAGAAACACATCCATGGAACTGTCACAGGGTAAAGTTAGGTAAACTTGGTTATTCATAATTCCAGAGTTCTGCTGTCCAAGGGGTCGCTGGAGATCAAAGGAGTTCTAAAAGAGGATTATTGTTGTTATTGTGACTTTTGGGAGGGTGACTGACATTGAGCGCAAGACTCCTGTTGTAACTGTTAGAGTATTTCAGGGAAGGATTGGGGAGAAGGTAACCGATGCACCTGCTCAGTAGAATGGTCCACAATTGTTTGTCTCCTTGTTGCAAACTCAAATTGGCAATGGCAGCACCGATGACACAATTCACCACAAAGATTTGGCAGAAAAGATGATTTGCGTTTTAGGCATACATTTTCCAGACAAGTAAAGTAACAAGGGTTACTTTTGTAGGTCTTGCAGAGAAGAACCCTGTGAAGGAGTGGTCACTGTAGCGGTTGTAGCTGTGTTGAAGGGCATGATGGTCATTTTTTTTAGTCGATGACTTGCAAAGCATCGATCCAAGAGTCAAAACTCGGCGGATATCCTTTCCAATGTAATTTGACTTCTTTGACATGACGTTTTCCCCACTTCACGGGTTCTTTGATTGAGAATGCTTTCGATATTGTACAATTCGTCTTCTTTTTTGGTCATGAGTTGTAACCTGGGCATGTAGAACATTCCTTTTGACACTTCCCTGTTTATGTCTTTCGATTTATGGACAATAGGATAACAATTCGGTGGTCGAGTTGGGTAAGTAACCTTTGTTGAAAGTGCACTTGGTTTTGCCAATGCGCACCCTATCTCCTGTCGTCAACAGTCCACCTTTACTGGGGACATTCACAGCCAGGGATGTACCAAACAGGCTCTCAAAGATGGTCACTTCGTTGTTGGGAGTCACTTCTTGGGGGGCACACCCAATGCTCTGATGGTAGATTTGTTGTACGCTTTGACCAGGTGCGGTAAGATGTCGATGTACTTGAGAGTGTGTTGATGCATAAAATATTTCCACATGCGTTCTTTCAAGGTGCATTGAAAACGTTCCATGATGCTGGCTTTGGTTTCTGGATTCTCAGTGGTGAATAAATGAATGTCTTGTTTCTTTGATTCTTTTTGGAAAGCTTGGTTCAGAAATTCGGTGCCATTGTCGATTTGCCATCGAAGAGGGTGACGACCACTTTGCTTCAACACCAGTTTTAAGGCTCGCACTCAGTGCTCGATTTGGAAGTCAATGGCACGACCCAGGCAAATTTCGAAAAGACATCAATGACACAAAACAAATATTTGTAGCCATGATTGTATGTGGCCAAATGAGAGACATCTGCTAAATCAGCTTGCCATTGAAGATTTATGCCCTCCACATAGGTGCGATTTCTGGAAAATTTTAATTGAATGGGTTTGTGTAAGGTGTACGTGGCTTGTTCTTGTAACCATCGTTGCACTTGAGGTAAATTGACACTTTTCAGTTGGGTTTTGGAAGCATGATATAATTTTTGAACTCCTCCATATCCCGCAGGATGGGATGGATCATAGTAAATGCTGGCTAACAAAATTCTCCATCAGGACTTTTTTTTAAAAACTAAGTCAACTTTTGTTCACTGATGCTACTCTGGCTGGGGTGAGCTGGGCTGGCTACTCTTTTCTTCATTAATCAGTTCTTGTGTAACTTGTCTTCACCTTGCTTTTCTCTTCTGAGGAAGAAGGAAGAAGGGATTGCCATTATCTTTTTAATTGAACCAGTTCTGGATGTTAGCAGTGTTAACTTGCATACATTTCTGGTGGAGTTTGAAACTCTTCTTCACCTTTTTCTGTCTTGGTCACTGGGGTTGGTGGTGGTGGTGATGAACTTTTCATCAGGGTCTTAAAATCTTTCAGAGTTGGTCAAGCTGTTTCGTCTAAAGCTTTATGGTGAAAGAATTTAATTTGTTGCAACAGTTGAATGTACCGTTGCAATTTTTCCGTTTCTGACAAATCGCTGCGATCCATCACTTGATTGCAATTCGTGTTGTAACTGGAACATCTCTGTCAAATGAGGATTGGGAGGTAAATGCGGGGTTCTTGCCAGTGATGGAATTCCATCCATCATTTGTAAGGCACTAAAGTCAGTTTTCTTCTTTCCATCAGATTCCAAAGGTCACGTCGCACACGGTATCAATGACATCTTTGGAGGCTGTTTGAATGATTTGTTTTCGCATGGGTGGAAGGGCTTTGGACAGGAAGGACAACACATCCCAATGTTTGGCTAAATGAGGAGGCAGTCCTTTCCTTTTCTTTCCTTTTGGGGTAGAAGGTTGATGGCTTCTGGAGGGTGACATCTTTGTTCTGGGGCAGACACAAAAAATACACTGACGTCAATGACTTGACACACACCTTTTTATCTTGTTTTTTGGTGTAGATCAAAGGGTTTGTAACCAGTCTTTTTTATAAACTCTTTGACTATTGCTTCGTAAAAATGTGACGACTTTCTTTTCTATATCGCCAAACAATCCTCCCCTTTGGTTGTTCCTCTTTCTTTTTGGACGATGGGGTCTTGTTTGGGGTAGACGTTGATGCTTGGCTGAGCGGTTTTTTTGCATTCGGGGTCAAGCAACAAGACTGCCCTTTTCGTTTTTCTTTTCCTATTTGGACAGGAGAACAACAATAGTGGTGGTGTGCACTTCTTTTTGGGGACATCTTTTTGATTCAGGAGCAAAAGATACACTGAAGTCTTTTGCTTGACATGCGTCCTTTTATCTTATTTTTTGGGGGATGTATTTTTGATGATGTTTGATAGACCAGACGTTTGAGCATATGTTCTACTATTCCAGCGCCTAAAAAATCCTCCCCTTTGGTTGCTCCTCTTTTTCTTTGCATGATGGGGTCTTTTCTGGGGTAGACATCACAGCTTGGCTAAGCATTTTTTCGGATGTGGGGTCAAACGATGAGACGGTCCTTTTCTTTTACCTTTTCCTTTTTGGACAGGAGAATGACGGTGGTGGTGTGTGCACTTCTTTTAGGTGACATCTTTTGATGTTGACGAGCACAAAAACATACCCATCATTTACGCCATGTCTTTTTTTTTTATAGAGGAATGTGTCACCACTGCTTGTCTGTACATTGTATCAACTTGATGACAGGCATCACACATCGGAGAGGGGTTCGCAACAGACTAAATTGGGACAGTTCTTCCTTGGATAAACTCTGTAACATGCCTGATCTGTCTTGGACTTTCATTTTGGGGGAAGGTACTTTGTTAGCAGCTGCTGCAGTGGCTAAAGAGGTGGAGGGTGTCACTGCTGGAGAAGTTCCTGGAGACACGAGTTTCCATTTTTTCATCAAATGGGGAAGGACGGGTGTCAAATTTGGGTTTGGCTGGCATCGATAACAACATGGAAGTGGAAGAACCTGAGGCTTCTGGAGACGCTGTCAGGTCGTGGTTTGGGGATGCAAGGTTGCACCCTGGCTGAAGTGCCTCTCTTGTGGGTAGAAGCTGCTTTCTGGGGGGTTTTCTGGGGACTTTTCTTTTTCTGGGGCTGTGACCTGGTCTTGACATGGCTGCTCTTTTTTTTCTGGGAACGCTTGGGTTGGGGAGCGGGTTTTTTCTTGGGGATGACTTTGGGGACATTGGGATCCCATTTTAAGAGGGAGCGAATGATGACACCTCCTAGAGAACTGCTACCTCCAGGTTTCAAAATGATTTGCTTTTTGGTTTGAGTGTCAATGCTGGGATCTGCCAGTTGCATCAAGGCTACTTTGTTTCTGTCAAAAATGTGTTTGGTTTGATGTGGAATGTGAATAATGCCTTGCATTAATTGACATGCTGTCACCGTAATCCATCGTAAGACTGCTCTGAGACTGGCTGCTAAGACATGAGCACATATTTGTGGATTTTTTTCATGACTGATGCCATACAAGGCATGAATCAAATTGACAGGAAGACGAGACTGAAGGGACATTATGTTGACAGTGTGTGAGACAGACCAAAAGTATCCGAGGTTTTTGTAGATTTTTTTTTTTAATTCAACAGGGATGTGTACACGACACGCCTCCATCTTAACACCAGTGGTGAAACAGATGGGTATGAAATCACAAATAATCGGCGGTAGCAGGTTTTAAATCTACGAGTAAATAGGCGTGAGGGGTTTGAGTGGCATTGTCGTATGCATGTGTCAGCCAAGGAGTTCCTAACTGTTTGGCTAACACTTGCACTTGAGATTTATCTCTAGGGCTTTTAAACAAGACCATATAATGAGCATTGAGACTGATGGTGTGATAAGCTTTACTTTGCTGAAACAAATTTTGGGTGATGTAAATGACACTGGCATTACGAAGATGTCCTTTGCATGTAAACCACAGTATAGTTTCTTCTTTGTCTTCCCCTAACATGTTGTCAAAGATGACCAGATGAGTTTGAATGGGGTCAGACACAATCCTTTTGTCTTCGCCAGGAATGCCTTCCACAAACACGATGGAATCACCTTGACTTTCTCGCAGGAGGCTGTATGCCAATTGCCACTCTTTGTAACACCACATGATACGTTGAGGTGGACCATTGATCAAATGATTTTTATGTTCAAACATTTGGCAAATCTGGTTTTGCCTGAACCGCTCGGTCCAGCAATTAACCTGTTAAAGGGAAGGCAGAGATACAAGGCCTCCCAACTAGCACGATCTAAGTTTTCGTCGATGACTTTGAAAGTGGTGGAAGAGGGAGCAGAGACAGCAGAGGTAGCCATAGTGAAGGGAATGTCACTTTTGAAACAGTCAGACAAGACATGAGTTTTTATACTTTTTTCAGGACATGTTTATTTCAAAACATTTTTAAAATTGAACATGAAAGACAAAAATACATAAAAGCTAAATGGTTAAGTACATCGATAAAATACACATCAAAACAATCAAAGCAGAATATAAACAAGTCCTGTACAACGTTTTTGGTGATGAAGGTGTGGTGTCCTAGGGACACAGGGTAATGTTCTTAGAGGCTGTACAATTGGCACAGTCATACAAGGGTCCTCCCGGAATGGCCTTTCGGGGATGTCTGTGTCAGTGATGGTCCTGTCCAGAATGGATTGGTTTTCCTTGTTGTCGGGTTCTGCTTCTTCTGACACTGTGGCTAACACAGGTTTAAAAGTTACTTTTTTCACTGAATGTTTGAATTTATGATCACAAATCTTGAGCATAGTTTGCCACTTCTTTTGTCCAAGCCTTGAAACTCAAACTTTTCCAGTCTGGCCAGTGAGAGCATTAGTCACAAGCTACACACACATCTTCGTAAACATCTTCAGTGACTAAAAGTTGACGAATCTTTTTTTCCTGTAGAGGTCAAGAAGTATCAAGATGAGAGCGCAAGGCTTTTAACAGAATGAGTCTCTCGTGTATATCTAAAGGTACCACCTCATGTTTTTGGTGGTACCTCACAGTACAGATCGTAAAGAGCCAACAAGGAATCGGCTGGTAAACAAAATCCCAGAAAGGAAATCACTAAGACACACACCACATGACGATCCAAATTCATTGGATACAGTTCTCGTAAAAAGTGTTGGTAATCGACCACAGTCTGAATACTGTCATTAATTTCTTTACACGGCAATTGTTGTATCGCTAATAATAAAGGTCATGGCATGTTAGCAAGTTCTTACACCTCTTTTTGTCTTAGGTAATAAGTGTACTTTTTGCACAGAACTGATCGTACTCTGTCGACGTATTCAAGTAGTTTAGTCGCTAGTTCACACACCGCACAGTATTTTCCTCTACAGACAAAATTTGATCGCGTAAAAGATTTTGGCAATCCTCTAAGTCTTCCTCTGGAATTCATTGTAGTATGGATACTATGTAAGTAGAATGAATAGCAACCAAAGTCTTCTGACCTACACATCGCACAGATGTTTCCTCTTGAACCAAGATTAGTCCATGTAAAAGAGTTTGGTAATCCTCTAACTCTTCCTCTGGAATTCAGTGAAGTATGGCTAGCCTGTAAGAAGTAGGATGAGTAGCAACCAAAGTCTTCTGGTCCTTGTCCAGTTGAACAATGTCTGACCATTGGAACACTTTCAATAAATCAGTCCTCTTATAGCATTGGTTCCAACATGGTGACATAACAGATGCAATTGTTCTTTGCATTTGACGTGTATTTTGACAAACTCTCGGTAAATGCATTCTCTCAACTCAACAGCCAAACCACAAATGTTCTCTTCTAAAGTGTCCATCAAGAGATTACTGACGTTGTCCCACTAAAGGTAGGTAGTGAAAGTGCAGACACCATCGAGCATGTTCCAGGTAAGCAGAATCTTTCTGCTCCCACTCGTGAACTGACACACCACAACTGAAACACTTGACTTTATCACCTTCATCCAAGTAGATAAATCCAGCTCTGGCTAAGTCTTCGGAGGTAGGTCCTTCCAGATATTAAGGCCACTTTCCTTGGAAGGTTTTGAAACGACTTTCAAAGTTGCAGTATTCAGACGAATGCACAGGGAACAAATATTCTTTCACAGGCTCATTTCAGTGAGGGTACTGTGAAACCTGCAGTAGTTTGCTCAAGCATGGATGACATCCTGTGGGTGGTAGCTGCATGGTTTCACATGGAGGATGACATTGATTTTGAAAACCAGTAAAGAGTCCACGATAACGAGTGGCATGGCTTTCACAGCTATCAGGTTTGAGATGCACAGCATCACTTTCCTTGGTAGGTGTTGTAGTAGTCATAGCAAAGTTCCCATGATGTAGTACTGAATCGCTGAGGTCACAGCGTACGGTATCAATGTAATCACAAGGCACAGCATCACACTCCACTTGATAATCACCAAACTTGAATGGTGTCTGTTTGTTAGGATTCATCTTTCTCACTTGGCAATGGTAGATGCAATGAACTATTGGTCTTGGATGTTTTCCCTCTTTATATGCTGACCAATATCGACGTGACCGTACAGTAAAGTAAAGTGGTTGGGAAGCTGCACTCACTTCTGGTACACGATTTTATACACTTTTTCCAAAGGCTGACTGATGATTTGGTGTGGGTAAACGTACAGTCTTGTGCAGTTGGTAGGTGTCACTTTAAAATCTTGATCCACTTCAGACTGCAAGGTTTCTTTCAATACCCCAAAGTTCACCACTTGACTGGTGCAATAATTGAGAGTCAATCCTTTCACTTTACACTTGGTATGCACTTCTCCGTATGTGTCCCGGTATTCATAGCCATAATTTTTGGGACCGCCACGAGCAATACTTAAAATCTTGTCATTGGGGTGCTCGTCCGTCCAGGCTCCTAAATGGTCTCCTTCGATATCAGGGTGCCGGTGACCCAGGCGATCAATGTAGATGTAACTGTCTGTGTCAAAATACAGCACACATTCTCCTAGCAGTTCTAAGGCTTCGTACAATTTTAAACGAGCATGGGCTGTCATGAAAGCCGCAATGATGACATTTCCAAATTCGTCGGCCTCTACAGAGTCCAATTCATCTTCATGAAGGACATCCACGTGTTTCATGTATTTGGTTTTGTCGTGAATCATCTGGAAGTAGCAGAAAGGTTCTGTCAAATACTCCATCTTGGGTAAACATGGTTATTATGCCATTTTTCCACACAAACAATTCAACATCACTTTGGCAAACGATCGCCTTCCTTCGTTTTTCTCTATGTGGTCTAAAGTGATGCCTTCCTGCTCCAAGTATTTCTCTTTGAATTTCTTTTGGTCTGGAAGTGTGGCATCACAACAGATAACCACTGGGTTCTTGTTTCAGTTTCAGAAAGGCATCCATGTAGTCTGTGAAAAGCCTTTCTGAGTCTCATCACGCTAAGGGTTCTGTTCTGTCATGGGAAAGTGGTAAATTTCATACACTTCTAACAATTGGTATCCCAAGTCCATAGCTTTAAACAATTCCATACTGACCCACGTTCCTGTCAAGGCGCATTCTTCTTGGCTGTGCTGACAAGGTTGGTCTTGGTTGCTCGTTTCAGCACAATTACAGCACAAGGGAAACATCAGTTTTCCTTGGCAATGGTGAGGTAAAATGGGATGATACATGCCCATGGGAGGCAAGACTTTACATTTAATCAATCCTTCGTCTTGTCAAATGTTGTCCAGGTCAGTATGTTCCATCAGCAATTGTGGATGCCCTGCAGGAAAGTGACAATATTTGCACATGTAAGGATACAGCAAACACATGTCCAAGTATTTGATTTCTTCTCCTTTCTCCTCATCAGCGTGGTACAGCAAACAGGTGGCATTCGTCCATCCTCTGTACAAACTGTCCCATGGGTTCAGAGGGTCCACCAGCTTTTAACTTTCCACAATGCGTTTAAACTCTGGATCAGTTTTCAAACAGTGTTCGTACTCGTGTTCCCACATTTCCACCACTTGGTATCCTTGCTGTTCTAACTTTAAGTGCCACTGACAAGCAGCCTCATACAAGTCTTCCATGGTACATTGTAAAATTCATTTTTAGTGTACCGTTGAGGGTGGCAGAACAGACATCCGTGAAAAAAGCAGCCATTAAACTCGTACATGATCTTGGGGTTTTTAGGTCCCAGCAATCCACCAAATATATTCTGATGGTCTTTTCAACTCCTTCATTTCTGGCATGTAGGATTTCATTTGTCTTCCTTGTCACACAAGTAATGTAGCCAGCGTAGGGTTTTGACCAATGACAGCCAGGGTCTTCTAGGGCATAAATCGTATGTGATACACTAAGGAACATGCTTTGGCAATGGTGCAGGCTGTGGATCAATCCCTCCATGCTCCATGAAGAATTCTCAAAATTTTCCACAGCATTCCACATAGGAATGACAATACTTGAACATTTCTTCCAGATAATCGAAGGGGTCAGAGGTGTGAGTGTGGTACCAAGCGTAGAAAGCTTCTCGTTCAGTGCGCATGTTGTCGGGGTCGTAGTAGTGAGCATCAGGCAAATGGGGCAGAACGGCATGTTGATTGGTTTCAGTATTGAAAAAGTGCAGAAAATAGCCTTTGGCCATTTCTGTCATTCCAAATGTGTTAGGCATTTGACTGAAAGGCTTGGCCAAGGAACTCATCAGATCTTTAAACTGCACTGTGCCCACTTGCATGGAGATGAGGTTGGCTCCATTCAAGGTGACTTTAGGATGTTCAGTACTTTGTTCCGTTTAGTATTTTAGAAGAAACTGTCCATCATATCCCAAGAAATTGTGAGCCATCACCATAGCATGGCAATGGCAATCTCCGTAATGTTCGATGTCCTCTTGACTCCATGTCTCGTCAGTAGGGTCTAATATCCATTGGGCAAAATCGGCGTGTTAGGTCCTCGAAAGATTTTTTCACATCCTCCAGGAATCTTGCTACAGTGGGGGCAATGGCAGAAAGATAGGTTCTTGAATGCACTTCTCACATGTTCAGTGAGCCAAGCTGAAATTAGGAATGTGAATGCCAGTCTCTTTCATGCATTCAGAATAAAAAAAGATGAAATTCCCTTTCTTCTTCTGGTCATTTTCTTCCTCCTGTTGGGGTTGGTATTTTTGATTGAAGCATTTGTGTTCCAAGTCCATGATTTGGTGACAAATGTGACATCGTTTCTTTTTCCTGGACATAGATGTGCCTTGGCGCTATTGGTATGTATGACTTGTCCACAAGCAGAACAACATTTCAGGAGATGACAAGCACTTTTCTGTTGTGAACCTTGCGTCATGAGATGATGTTGGTAACAAGTAGGACTGACAAAAGTGCGCTGACAAGCTGATCAATGCACTCGTTTTTGTCCTTTGTCAAGGCAGGGTTTAGAGGCCAGACATCCTGGATATTTCAATCCACAATGCTTGTGTTGCTCTTGATTGTTATACCCATAGTCACATTTCTCACAATAATAACTTTATTCCAGAAATCCAAATATACTGGTAATGGCATCAAAATGTTCATCGTGATGATAGACATGAATGTATTTTCCGTCTTTGAAATTTTTGCCTCAAAACAACAGAGGTCCACATACTACTTTCAAGGTGTAGCGTGGAGCCAAGATGTCTTGCAATTTTTGCATTTCAGGAATGCCACAGGATGTGTCTTTTGATAGTCCCACTTGCTGTAACATGAGTTCTGCTTCTCTTTGTTGTTTGGCTTCGTCTGAGTGTCGAATAATTTGCCAGGCTCTTTTCCATTCTACCATGTCGTTCTTATTGACATACTTTCGTCCCACCATGATGGCACAGCCTAAACACATTTTGTCTTGAGGATTGTTCATTCGGATGAGGATCTTTTTGGTGCTGTGAAGGTCATCCACCAATAACACCATTTTGCGATTGGTCCCTTTGGGAAGAGAAACGTGGGCCATGTACAGTGTCACTTTTCCATCGGTGAAACTTGTTGTTGGACTGCTGCACATGTTGAATCTTGTCGATGACTTTGGAAGGTGTCAATTCTGATGGCCTGCATAACTCGATCCAAACAGGGGACTTCAGACTGTCGTGATAAATGGAGAGTGTCAAGCGATCGTTTTTTTGGCTTCACATTGCCGTTTCAGTGTGGTTAACAAAGAATCCCACAAATTGGTGATGAACTCTTCTACTTTCTCCAACAGGACATCAGACTTAAAATGTTTAAACTTCACCATGTATGTGTAGGCTGTGGTCCTAAATTTTCTAGAGGAGCGTTTACCCGTCTCTCGAATGTGGTAGTAGTTTTCAGGGGTTACTGGTGGTGGACTTTGGTTTGACATAGACTCTACAGGTCCAGATTCTGGTTCACTCACGTCATTTTCAAAATTGATGGCATGAATTTGAACCAAGACTTCAGCTACTGTGCAAGGCAATAGGTTACATTTCTGCCTCTTACATTTCTTTCCTTTCCTTCACAAAATGATACTATCGTTTCATCTTTATTGCAAAAAGTCAAATGACTACATTTTAAACATCATGGTCCCCTATATATCTATGTAAGGCCAGTGTCTTCCTATATAAAGGGTTAGTGTCTTCCCTCAAAGTATTCATTTCACTCTCAATCCTACCAGAAAGATGGAAGAGCCAACACAGATCAAACTTCTGATCAGAGCTTTGTGAGGTGTCATACGAAGGTTTTCTTCGGAGAAGCCAATGGATTACTCCCCCTCCTTTCGAGATAAAAGTCGAGATACTTGCTATATCTGTCAGAAGAAAGAGTATTGGTCTTCTGAATGTCCACAACATCAAAGCAGGACAGGTATTAAAAGAGACAAAGGTCAAGATACCAGTTTTATTGTAAAGAGAAAGGACAATGGTCTTCAGACTGCCCTAAGAAACAACAGGAGCAGAAGGAGAGGTGTTCCGAATAGGAAGAAGAGGTACCCTCTGAAAAGGAAAAACCCAGACACGTCCAGAAAGAGAAGAAAGTGAGGAAGAAGAGGATACACCTGTGACAGTGAAGAAATTCAAAAAAGGAGAGTGAAAAGACAAAGAAGAAAAATGAACTTTTTAAAGTGATGTGTTGTGAAATTGGATTGAAAATTTGTACCAGAGAATATTCCAGAAAGTAAAACATAAGGGTCTCTTGGTTTTGATTTTTATAATAAGGACCTAGACTCACGCATACACGTCCATCATGGGGGAAAAAAATTTCTTCTTTCTGTCTCTGTTTAAAATCCTCGATGTACGGTAAGGAAGGAAAAGGTGGTGAAGGTGCTGGTGCTGGAACAAATTCTTGTGAAGAAGAGAGAAAATCAATTAAATTCCAATTAAAATCATTCTCTAGGACTGTGTTTGCATTGGTAGCTGCTGCTATGCCATCACTTCTCGCCTCCATGGCTGATTCACCCCAGTTCATCATCTTCTTAGTTCTGTCATGTTCTAACTCTCTCGCATTGATTCACTGCGCACAGACTCTAGCGCACCAATATAGGGAATGTGACATCACAGGCAGCTCTCTCCATATTGGAAGACTCCGCACTATGACTGAATTTTGTAACGCGTGTTGGGATTGGTAAAAGAACTCAATCCGTTTTGATCTGCTCTTCCACTATAAATAACCGTGGTTCACCTCATTTCCATTCACCTGTTCTTGTCACAAGATGTGGACTAACATAGAATCGTCTACCCTCCTATCGTCGATGCTGTTCAACCCGGACTATCCCATGTATGTCAGATCATCATGGGCAATTATCCAGATGACTGATACAGCCCTTTGAAAACCAAGAATCTATGTGGAGAGGCAAGGCTGTCTGAAGAGAGACTTAATCTATGGCCCAGAGGTCAGACGAAGTTTAAGGAAGAGAAGAAGATCCGTGCAATGCCCTCTGTGTTAACTGAATGGTGTGAACAAAAAAAAAACTATGGCCCTTTTCAGGACCACTCCGTTGCCTCAAAAAGATATTTATTCTCTCTTGCGTATCAAATTTTTTGATTTTTTGAGTGATTCATGTTCATAAATCTGTGTTTCTGTAATATGTCCATGTCTCTATGTCTCTAACCACATCTCTATGTCTCTATTTGTCCCTAGGGTAGTGCGTATTCAGTTCAGCCCCTTGTCGCACTATTCTGCCGAATTGAGGTCAGCCACTTGCAACATTGTTGCCAGTGTCCAGTAACGTGATGTCACCCCTCTCCAATTCCTATTGACCCTAGACAGGCCCAATCCATTGTCGCTATACATTCCCTATGTTCAATTTCCATTGACCCTAGAGTAGCCCACCCATGTTAAAGTCCCATTGACCCTATATTGCAAACGACCAAATTTAACTCTAAGACCCCCATAGACCCAATAATGCCCCCACTCACTGCTTATAAGATTACAATATTGACATCAGGCACATCAAGGGAAAAGACAATCTCATAGCAGATGCACTTTCATGTGTATAGAAACTATATTGTTTTTATGTATACTTTGTGTCATTCATAATATTTGATCTTGTGTGTATTTTTATCACATGACATTTAACTAATAGTTGCAAGAATGCTTTCTTGCATAAATCTTTAATTTTCTTCATGATGGGAGGTGTCATGTATATTTAATTTGCATTGTTTGTTAGGGACTTTTTATTCTTTTTATGCTATGGATAAATGTATTTTGCCCTTGACCCTGTCAGATGACTCCAAAATCAAATTCATATCTATCTGACCTGAATCCTTGATTTTGGTTTTGTAAGTATTATGTTTATCTTGATCTGAGTCCAGAACATTGGAAATTCCCAGTGAAATGCCAGGTCTATCTGTTATTTACCACATTTTATATTACAATTTTATTAACAGACCTTCTAATTATGACTAAGATTTTATCTTGTAAACATGCAGAACCTTCCATAATGAAACTTTTCATTAGGTAACACTCTTTTTTAGAAAATGCTAATTATGAATTTAGGTCAGGTAGGGGACTGTATAATTTTGTTTATCTACAAATTATTCATGTGTGCTGTAAGATCTGAACAGAATCGGTTTTAATTTTGCTGAGTCCAGTATTGTTGGTTGGAATTTATTTATTCAAATTATTTAATTCAGATTAATCTTGTCTGGAAATGCAAAGTGCTCAAAAATAACATTCTTGGAAATAGAGACTTGGATTTGTAGTGAAATACAAAAAAGAATATATTCTTGGGTTGCATTATTGCAAGTCAACAAAAGACTGTTGGCACATCACTATGACACAGGCCATTATAGGCACATCAAAACTTGTAGTGTTAGATTTATTTTGGAATACCACTAAAGTTTATTCATAACTTTCATGATGACTCAAAATAAGATCCAGTACTGAAGGCATTGATGTGCCTTTAATCTGGTATGTTCTAATGTACCAGTAACCTGAATTTTGATGATGTACCAAGTATTCCAAGTAATTACAATAATACAATCCAAGATGTCATTGTCTGACTTCACTATAATTCCAGATTAATGTATCTGTCCAAGGATATTATTTAAGAACATGTTGTATTGGCAGTGGAGAATAATTTGAATAACTAATTTCACTCAAATCAAAACCTGAACACAACAATACAAATGATTTGTTTCAGATGTTATTACAGGAATGAATAATTTCTCAAGTAAACAATATTATTTTTAAAAAATTTAGACACGAAAGAAGAGCCAGGATGCAGGACTAAAGTTCGTTTCTAGAAAAATCTAAGTTGTAAACAAGACAAGATCTGTTACTAAAATTATAATAAAGATTGTGGTAAACTACAGGTACCACAGGTTATTCCATGGGGATTACCAAGGTCAAAGACTCAGACCCAAATAAATGTTTTATCTGTTGATGGTGATCATAATATTTAACTCACACTCATATGGAAATATCTACTATGCCTTAATTGTTTACTGAAATAAAAGTCCTACTGGTCCTGGACCAGTGAGTTAAAAATGTAATTTTCAGGCCCTGCATCATGAAAATCATGTTGTCACTACTTTTTAAGAATGGATGGTTATATCAATATGGGGTTTTGACTAAAAGACTTCTTATGATGTCTAATTTATCCTAAATGAAAACGTTACCAATCTGACTTCCTGTATGGCCACAACAGTGACCTTCTTAAAATTCTTATTGCTACTGTTACATGGATAGTCATATCAGCAGTCATTTTTCAATTCTTGTGATGTCTAGCTGGTCCTAAATAAAATGGGTGCTGATCTGACATCCAATATGGCCATCTTGACAGCCATCTTGAAAATCTTGTTATCACATCTCTGCTTGAACAGTCATATTGACATGGGCTTTTGACCAGACGACTTTTTATGATATCCAGTTGGTCTTAAATGAAAAGTGCCACTCTGATGTCCAATATGACCACCTCAGCAAGCATCTTCAAATCTTGTTATTGCTTCTCCTGAATAGAAAGTCCTATCTTGAAAATATTGTTATCTCTACTCCTCCCCTTCTGTCTTACAAATCTTCTTGTCACTACTCCCCCAGACTCGATGATGTGGGGTTTTCACCAAAAAAATTATAATGTTTGCTTTGTTCTAAATGAAAATGGTGCTGAGCAACATATGCACCACAGTTTGAAAATCTAGTTATCACTGAATAGTCCCAGAAATGGTTTGAATACTTGGCACTTAAGAGACAGAAGTGATCTTTATCCTGAATTTTTGGAAATTCTTTTTGCCAAGGAGATTGACTGTTATTTTAGTTTTGTGGGAAAAAATTGCATATACACTATTATTTGATGTTTCTAGTATAATGAAGCCACTAGTTCATGATATTCTGTTTTGATGATATTGAGATAGCATGGACATACTCATTTAGCACCTGAGCTTTAATCATTTTCTTTTGCTGATCCTTTCTTGTTATTCTTATAGCTCAATTTTACATTATGTCTTGAATTGTGGTTAATTTGAAATACGGGTAGTGAATACTGCAGCAAAGTTTTCTATGACCACTCAAAACCACACCTCTCCTTTCAACAGTAATATCATAGCCTACATGTATCTGTCCTCCCACTGGTAAATTTTGTAGAAAGGAAAACCTTTGACAAATAAATTATTCATCACAAGTTCTTCTTTCTGTCATTGATTTTTCTCTGTCAAACAATTAAGCAGCTTGAAGTCCTATGATTCAGTCAGTAAAATAAACAGTTTTATCACCACTATGGAGAAATTAAAACCTTTGTGTTGAAGAAAACAAACCAGCAGGAGATCTGCTTTTGTTGTTATGATTGACAATTTGTGCATGAACATTAATGTTACATGTGAACTTGCCTTTAATAACTTCTTTGCAACTGTTTATGAATTTTAGGAAACACTACTGCTATGGTAATACAAAATAATACAGTTAAAATTAAACGCAAGAGATGTAATTTTAATGTTATCAAATGGTCTGATATTTTTGTCTGGTCAGTTACGGTACTGTGCACATATAAATTGTCCCATTCCCTCATACTTGAGACTAACATGTTTATATTTTCATTCCCTCATTACCAAGACTATATCTATTGTCTCATTCCTGAAACTACCAGTTTTGTGTGTGTATATATATATATATATATATATACATAAAGTTGTGAGTTATTTTTGAAAGCATTACTTAGCAGATGCTTTTCATTTTTTTGCAGTGGTGGTGTAAAGTTTCCAGATCTCTCCAAAGATGAATGTAGGTATTTCAGTTGACACTTGCCATTCTTATACATAAAACAGTTTCTGAGCTTATACTTCCTTGCATCATAAACAGCCTAGAGTTCTATGGTATTGCCACAGAAGCTTATATTTCCTTGCATCATAAACAGGGTAGAGTTCTATGGTATTGCCACAGAAGTTTATACTTGTATCATAAACAGCCTAGAGTTCTATGCTATTGCCACAGAAGCTTACACTTCCTTGTATCATAAACAGCCTAGAGTTCTGTGCTATTGCCACAGAAGTTTATACTTCCTTGTATCATAAGCAGCCTAGAGTTCTATGCTATTGCCACAGAAGCTTATATTTCCTTGCATCATAAACAGCGTAGAGTTCTATGGTATTGCCACAGAAGCTTATATTTCCTTGTATCATAAACAGCCTAGAGTTATATGGTATTGCCACAGAAGCAGGCATCAGAGTGAAATGTCCTAAATTTATGAAAATAAACCACAGCTTTGTTCAGGATAGTTCAGCTCGCCAATCCATAAGAGCTTAAAGTATGGGTCTGCTTCTTGCAGGCATCATTTATTATTAGTCATCCACCATATATTGTTTGTCAATAATTGCTACTGTCAGCTTCTCAAAAACCAATAGGACAATATAAACCAAACTTGACAGGCTTTTCAAGCTTGTACAAATGATGCCAATCCAGTTTGTAATCAAATTTAGCAAGTATTACTAAAAACAACATTTAGAAAATTAGAAAAGCCTTTAAACCTCTACTGCCAAACGCTCCAGTGGCCCAAGTGGTTAGAGCATCTGCCTCAGATGTGGGAAGTCGTGTGTTCGAAACCCAACTGATTCATACCAAAGACTTATGGGGTCCACGAATGGCCAGGTGGTCTAAAGCGCTCACCGTTATGGATCATTGCCATCTCACCTCTGTCTGCGTGGGTTTGAGTCTCGAGTTCGGCCATTGTGAGTATGGTAGAGAGCTTGCCAGTATCTTCTCGTGGGCTAGTGGTTCTTTCTGGGGTTTTCGCAGGTTCTTCCTCCACCATTTATACTGGCTGCCATGTATTGCCTATCTTGTGCTGAAAAATGGCATTAAACCCTACAGCAGCAGCAGCAACCAAAGACATACAAATGGCACTAGCAGCTGCTTCGCTAGAACCTCAGAATTAAGAGATTAGTGTTAGGACTGGTCAGCCTGGTGTCAAGATAATGTGTCTGGGTGGGACGTGATGCCACATGTCTCTTTGATGATGCCCCAATGCTAGCCGTGACTATAAACTGCTACACTGCAGACATCATAGCAGTATGACTCAAATTGGTAAAGCTACATTAAAAATCCAAAAACACACACAGACAAACATCTCCTGCCAAAATACTACACAGCAGAATTTACTGAACTGTACCATCCAGGCAAAAAGGCCTCAGGTTGACATAGCCAATAATGTGCTAAAAGTGCCATTGAAATAAACAAAAACAAAAGAAAAGATTGACTTTGTACAAACGATGCCAATTAACCATACAATATAGCTACCTGTCAGTGTCAGTAAGCATCTTGATAATGAGATTTCTTGGCCAATGGTTCTTTAGCCTGCAGCTTCTAGGTCGATGTCAGCCTGGTGAGCGATGTTAGGTCCACTTGGGCTTCTTGTTAAGATAGATGCAGTTTCGAGTAAAATATTTGACAAGATAATGGATTCTGGTACATCAGGGAACTTTGATTTTGAAATTTTGAAAGGATCTTGAAATTAAATTTAATACTTAGGATTTGAGTATGATCTTAATTTAACTCAATTTAAATAGTGGTATTTTCAAAGTGGGCTTACTTTTCAGATAGTTTAATTTGAAAATTTTGGGGCATTGTTTTGTTGTGTAGCATATGACTGTTTAGCATATGACAGCGATATATATTTATCGTTGAATATGTTGGTTGTCTGAACATAAGGAACAGATTCAAAGTTTTGTGTAACAAGAGTTTCTGCTTCAAGGACATTCATTTTATAAAATCCTGAACTCCTATTTGTAAAGACATGTGGCCATGGACATCCATTTTTAAAATCTGACAGAGATTATTTGAACAAAAGGTTTAGGAACCATTAAGTCCTGGTCCATTTTCTGTAGGATGTTAAATAGGCCTGATGTATCCTCCTTCATGGTGGTTCAGTGGTTTCCATGCTGGACTTGCAACTCAAAAGGTGTAGGTTTGAATCCTGACCATTGGATCAACCTACCCCACATTTGCTATTTTGGTGTGTCTTCTGGCTTGGCATGTTAGTCCAATTGCATCCATACTAAATAATCAGCTTTTGTTAATGTGCCATAGAGCATCCAACATATCATTTTGAGAAATTTAGCGAAGCTGATGACAGATCTGGGTCTATGCAGTTAGCAGTGGGGCTAATATTATAGAAGGTAATATTTTACATTCGGGATACCAGTACAGTAAGATAGATAATCTTTTGAAGGATTCCTGAAATTCTGTATTGCCAACATTTGGTATCTGTAAACTTGGATATATTACTTGCTCATGGACAGCTGTAATAAAAGGCACAACAATCATCCTCACAATTTGCATTTCCTCACCTTGTATTTTCTGCCAGAGCCAGTATTTGAACAGCACAGATAGGGCATTGGTTGCAGTACATAGCAAATACATAGTTTTATTTGGGCCAGAGTAGATAGTGTAAAGAAAGCTTTTAGATATCAGCCTCCCTGAGTGTAATCTCTTTAATACAATGGACATAGTGATGTTCATTTTGGATATTAGAAACAATAGCTGTCATCAGAAGGTTTACAGTAAACTTATCCTAAGAGTCCAGAGCCCAAGAGTGCTGTTAGATGGCATGAAAGATGTTGTGATGTTGATGGTACTAATAAAAGTAATTTTTGGGGAAAACAAGAAATGTATTCTCAGAAATATTTGTTATGAAATCCTCATTGACATGTTCATTATAATGAAATATTTTTTTTATGTAGTAATTGACAAATTGATTCTGTATATTCAGCTGGCATAGACCCATGTCTCCTAACATGCTGGTTGTTAGAACAGATGGATATTTCACAGATTGTTAGCCTCTAAAATCTTGTCTATTGAAGATAGTTTATTTTCATACCCCAAATTGGTACATATCCTTTCTTTATTATACTTGAATTATACATCCAAGTGTTTTGTGTCATTCAAGACAATCATTTGTCAAAAGTGATGTATGTCATTGAAGACAATCATTTCAGTGTTTTTATGTTGTTGAAAGCATCTCCATCCAGACTCAATGATTGGTGCTTATGGAATGCAATTGATGTTGTTGAAAGCATATCCCTCCAGACCAGTGATTGATGCCTAGGGAATACAATTGATGTTGTTGAAAGCATATCCCTCCAGACTCAGTGATCGGTACTTAGGGAATGCAATTGATGTTGTTGAAAGCATATCCCTCCAGACTCAGTGATTGATGCCTAGGGAATACAATTGATGTTGTTGAAAGCATATCCCTCCAGACTCAGTGATCAGTGCTTAAGGAATGCAATTGATGTTGTTGAAAGCATATCCCTCCAGACTCAGTGATTGATGCCTAGGGAATACATTTTATGTTGTTGAAAACATATCCCTCCAGACTCAGTGATCGGTGCTTAGGGAATACATTTTATGTTGTTGAAAGCAAATCCCTCCAGACTCAATGATTGATGCTTAGGGAATACAATTCCTATTATTGAAAGCAAATCCCTCCAGACTCAGTGATTCATGTTATCAAAACAAATCAAGATGAGAACACATCTTTACAAATGATGATGGGAACACATCTGTACAAATCAAGATGGGAACACAGCCATACAAATCAATATGGGAACATATCTGTATGAGTTTGATTGATTTTTCAGTAAGAGATTGCTTTTTTAACTTCAAGATTTTTCAGGGCACAACATTTGACTTTTAATATTACAGTAATGCACATCATTGACATGACAGTAATGTACAACTCACATGACAATAATGCAGAATAGTCACATGACACTAAAACAACATGGACATAGCAGTGTAATACACAGATCACATGACAATAATATACACCACTTGCAAGACAATAATTCACAATATTCACATGACAGTAATGGACAGCATTCATATGATAATAATGGACAGCATTCATATGATAATAATGGACAGCATTCATATGATAATAATGGACAGAATTCATATGACAATAATGGACAGCATTCATATGACAATGGACAGCATTCATATGATAATAATGGAGAGCATTCACGTGACAGTAATCAACAGCATTCATATATGATAATAATGGACAGCATTCGTATGACAATAATGGATAGCATTCATACGACAATAATGGACAGCATTCATATGACAATAATGGACAGCATTCATATGACAATAATGGATAGCATTCATATGACAATAATGGACAGCATTCATATGACAGTAATGGATAGCATTCATATGACAGTAATGGAGAGCATTCATATGATAATAATGGACAGTATTCATATGATTATAATGGACAGAATTCATATATGATAATAATGGACAGCATTCATATGACAGTAATGGACAGCATTCATATGATAATAATGGACAGCATTCATATGACAGTAATGGACAGCATTCACATGACAATAATGGATAGCACTCATATGACAAATGGACAGTATTCATATGATAATGATGGACAGCATTCATATGACAGTAGTGGACATCATATGATAATGGACAGCATTCATATATGATAATAATGGACAGTAGTCATATGACAGTAATGGACATCATTCGTATGACAGTAAGGGACAGCATTCATATGATACTGGACGGCATTAATATCACAATAATGGACAGCATTCATATGACAATAATGGACAGCATTCATATGATAATAATGGACATATGACAATAATGGACAGCATTCATATGATAATATTGGACAGCATTCATATGACAATAATGGACAGTATTCATATGACAATAATGGACATATGACAATAATGGACATATGACAATAATGGACAGCATTCATATGATAATATTGGACAGCATTCATATGACAATAATGGACAGCATTCATGTGACAATAATGGACAGCATTCATATGACAGTAATGGACAGCATTCATATGACAATGGTCAGCATTCATATGACAGTAATGTCAAACATTAACATGATAATGATGTACAACATTCACATGACAGAAATGAAAAACAGCGACAAGTCAATGATGTACAGCATTCACATTTCAAATGAACAACAGTGACAAGACAATGATGTACAACATTCACATAACAATAATGAACAACAATGACAAGATAATGATGTACAACATTCACATGACAATAACAAACAAGTCACAAGATTGTTGTATACATTCACATAACAGTAATGAGCTAGTCACAAGACAGTGATGTACAACAGTCCCATAACAATAATAAACTAGTCACAAGACAATGATGTACAACATTCCCATGACAGTAATGAACAGCAGTCAATAGACTGATGTACAACATTTACATAATGAACAACAGTCACTAGACTGATGTACATTTACATTATGAACAATAGTCCCAGACTGATGTACAACATTTACATAATGAACAAAAGTCACTAGACTGATGTACATTTACATTATGAACAATAGTCACTAGACTGATGTACAACATTTACATAATGAACAACAGTCACTAGATGTACATTTACATTATGAACAACAGTCACTAGACTGATGTACAACATTTACATAATCAACAGCAGTCACCAGACTGTTGTACAACATTCACATAGCAATAATGAACATCCTTCACATGACAATAATGCACTGTCTTGCTTTTTTAATTTTAAAATATTGAGTTAAAGCCTCTGTGATTTATTGGTTTTGATCTTGGAGCAATGGGTTTGCCCTTTGCATAGGTAGCAAGCAGTTATATAGCTCCCTTGAGTATATCGATCTAAAGGATATTCTCTGATTATCCTCACCTGTCTGATAGAAATTTAATTGATTTGCAGTCTACGCTTACTGATTCACAATTCTTGTCTAGTTGCTTTTGGTCAATTGTAAAAATGTATGCAAAAACTTTTAGTGACCTCACAGATACATAATTACAGATGCATGGTAAAAAGTAGCAACATACAACCATGTTCCTTTCATTCGTTTTCACATTACTGTTTTTAAAAATATCCTCAACCAAACATCCTGTAGAGTCCTTAAAGTAATTGCTTCATTGTATTTGTTATTTCCTAGCTTGTGCAAATATCCTGTGTACATGTAGGTTTGTGCCCTTGGGAAATGAAGTGCTAGATCTGAAAGTGCTTGGGCTAGTTTCATACCAGCCTGCACTGTTGTTTGTCGGTTTTGGTTTCATATGTGACTACACAGTTTTCATCATCCAGTACAGTTTGAAAAGACTGTTATCTGCCATGATGTGAATGTAATTTATAAGGGGGGGGTATATGTATATATATATATATATATATATATATATATATATTGTTTCCCTTTATCTTCATTTGTGTAATGCATCAGAAACCCATAACATTTTATAATTTCACACCAAGGATTGCTGACACCAAGGGGATTTTGTTTTACTCTGAATCTTGAACCTCTAGGGGATATGCTTTGTGTGTGTGTGTGTGTGTGTGTGTCTGTGTTCACGTCTATGCAGAAATCTTTGTGTGTACATGGCATTTAATGATCACTTCTGCTTAGATGTACATGTAAGCAGAAAAAAGTATACAGACTTGTGCTAGGTGAGATTATATGACCGTGTCTGAAGCACATAACAATGGTATGTACATGACTTTTGTTTATGTCCTAGTTCATTTCAAAGATTATAACAAATCTGTTTTTAATGCAGACACCTCTGTGTTACATGTCCCAGCTCCACGATACAGGCATCTCAGTGTTACATGTCCCAGCTCCATGATATGGACAACATTCTCACTCATGCTTAACCCTTATTATAACTTCTCTGTATTGGTTCATATTCCTTGGCATCCCAGCAGTCTCCTATTGGACAGTGGGATTTTGTCTTTCGGGTTTAAGTTCAAGTTCATTACACTTTGATTGACTTCAGTCCTGTATTGCAGAACAATGAGGAATTGTAAATTTTCACAAACATTACTTAGGATATCATTTACTGGAGATCCCAGTAATCTCCTCTTAGTGGTAGTATTATTTTGCACTCTGCATTTCTGGACCTAATGGCATAAGTGTGCTTTCACAGTCTTCCTCAATACCCTTTAGAGATTGTCCATTGCTGTAATCATATTCTCCAATTAGAAGAATCATATAATATGAAGACTTGGGGTGAAACGATACACCTCTGCTGCATATCAATACGATACATAATCGATATACATGTCAACATTTCATTTTTAGATTGTCTCTAATTGTTAGATTGGCGCCATTTTATACATGTTGACATATTGGTTGTAATTCTAGCATGCAGATTGCAGACAGACATAGACTTGTCATCTGTTCATATACCATTCACATCCATAAAAAGATAAAATAAGCACTTTCAGACAACCGTGTTAGTGATTTTTAATTTTAATTCAACCTTTTTAGCCACTTCAGGATGCTCCATTTGATCAACTGCAGGGCTTGTCTTGCTCACCGCGCCGTCTCTTTTGCACTGCATGAATGCTTGAAAACATTTTATTGGCAGTTTCATGTATTCATTTAAATTTTGAAGGCATTATGGTGTTATCTTCAAAACAGAAGAAATAGTGCAGTTTATTCATGCAAGGAAAATCATGTCGAGATTTAGTCTGAGTAAGGGAGCAGAGATGACTGACAACCAGATCCTTC